>BLBF01000049.1:123448-135487 GCA_015471245.1 Laticauda colubrina | reverse complement strand
ATGGACTTTGCTTGTCAGAAGGTTGCAAAAGGTGATAAACATGATTCCAGGGTACTGCAACTGTCACATGCACATGTCAATTTGCCAAGTGTCCCAATTTGGATGACGTGACCACAGGGATGCTGCAAAGGCTGTAAGTGTGAAAAACAGTTGTAAGTCACTTTTTAAAGTGCTGATGTAAGTTCAAACGGTCGCTAAACGAATGTAAGTTGAGAGCTACCTGCAGCTGATTCCGCAAACAAAATTAAAGTAAAATCCTGGAATAAATGAGAAGACATGAACATTAAAATCAGAGGCAGGCTGCAACTGGTTTAACAACTGATTCTGTGAACCTCATAATAAAAGCAGTATAATGTATGCTTGGTTTCCATGTTTGAACTATCCTGAAGGGCTGAGATATTCTTTTTTTGTGCTCCCTTTTTCATCTTTCTGATATATTCCTTTTTGCCTCCAAGCAGCAAAAGAAATTGATTTTTTCTTTCCCCAGGGGCTTGACCTGATCTTTTATAAAGGCCATATGAACATCATAAGTTTGAATGGCTGCATGTTACCTGTCCTTATTAACTTCCTATAGGTTTACATGCATGCTATTTTTTTTCCAATTTGACTTTCCTCCCATTTTCCTCTCTCTCATTCATGCATTTCGACTACGCAACACAGCCTCTTCCAAGTTGCTCAGCTACTGTGTCTTGGTGACTTGTCAACGTTCACTGCAACGGCATAAATCTAAAGTATGCAGCATTATTGGGAGGTAGAGAGAGTTACAAGGGGGGAAAATGTGAAGATTCCAAGAGCAAAGATGCCCAGTTGATTATAGCACAGCTGTCAGCAGCTGTTTCAAAGAAGTGGGAGGTAAATTAATTCTGTTTACAGTGGTGGACTGCAATGGGTTTAGCAATGGGTTGTGTGAACAGACAGGCAGTGTTTAAAAAAGAAACTGATTTGAACCTCAACAGCTCACCTTCTAGGGCAGCCTGGGTCATAGAACAGCGGAAGCATGGCAATCTACTGTGTGAATCGGCTGAGCTGAGAAAGATGGAAATATAGGACAGGATAGGGTGGGGGGCGGCGGGGGTCAGGGCCAGCTGATGATCGGAACTATCAGAACCAGAGCAGCCCGCTACTGAGTGAAACCTCATTGATTTCACCATAATTATCCCAAGCCTGGCCCCACTCCAATATAGGTGTACAATGAAATATTAAGACAAAATTTCCCTTGGGGAGGGCAGGAACTATGCTGACTTGAGAAAGACAGTATCCAATGCGTGTCGCTTTCTTCAGCAGTTAAAACACTTCCATTTGGAGCTGAAATGTCGACAGTTGCAGTCCTGTAGTCACTGGTGGGATATTGCAGGAATGAGTATTAGATGGGTGGGATTCAAATTTTTTAACAGCCAGTTCTGTGGGCATGGCTTAGTTGGTGAGCATGGTTTGGTGGTCATGTGACTGGCTGGGCGTGGCCAACTCAACATCACTCACATAGAGGCACGCATCTCCTCGCCTGGCCTCTCATGACTGTGGGGATGCTGCAACAGCCGTAAGTGTGAAAAACGGTCAGAAGTCACTTTTTTCAGTGCCATTGTAACTTTGAATGGTCACTCCACACAAGCAAAGTATCAACCAAGGAAAACTCCAGAGAAGTTCCAAGGACAGAGTCCTGTCAAGAATGTAATAAGAGTTAATGGAGAGGCAGTTTCTGTAAGCAACACCAGAATGTTTCCTTCCTGCCTTTCTTACAAGATTAGGCCAGTAATTTCTTTTAATTACCAGTTCTCCGAACTGCTTAAAATGTTAAGAACCAGTTCTAGGGAATAGGTGTGAACCTGTAGAATCCCACCCATGGTGTAAGAGGCAACAGATGTGCCTCCTCTAAAGTCAGAATCTTCAGAAAATAAAACTAGAGATATGAAACCTTCTCCAAGCCACCCCACCTGGGTTTTTTCATGTAATGTTATTGAACATTTTGAACACAAGTATAAGACTAATACAAATGAAATTAGAGCAAAAAATGAAAAAGGAAAATAAAGGTGCAAAAGAAAGGGTTGCAGAGAAAAACAAAAGAAAAAAAAAAGATTTAAAAAGTAGTTTCTGATCTTCATCAGAGGAGTTATATTTATAAATTGATACCTCTCTCCTTCTAAAGTTACATCATGACTCTCTTCTTTCTATAATCTATAATCTATCAGGAAAACCAGAAATCTGATGCTGGCTTTTTTCACAGAGTAGTTGAAAAGATTGCTTACTCTTTATTTTTTCCTTCCTATTGACACTAATGGAAAAAAAAATGACATGACAGCAGTGTTGTGATATCTCAGGGTTGCCACAAAGAGGAGGGAATCAAGCTATTCTCCAAAGCACAAAAGGGCAGGACAAGAAGCAATGGGTGGGAACTAATCAAGGAGAGAAGCAACTCAGAACTAAGGAGAAATTTACTGACAGTTAGAACAATTAACCAATGGAACAATTTGCCTCCAGAAGTTGTGAATGCTCCAACATTGGAAGTTTTAAAGAGGAGATTGGACTACCATTTGTATGAAATGGTTTAGGGTTTCCTGCCTGAGCAGGGGGTTGGACTAGAAGACCTCCAAGGTCCCTTCCAACCCTGTTTTTCTGTTCTGGATTTGTTGACACTGGGTGTCAATGGCTCTATAGCATTTTTTCTAGCCTTGCCTGGGATTCCCTTCCAACTATTCTCTTCTATTCTATTTTGCTGTGACATCTCTCGGAGCATTGGAGAAATATGTTATAAGAACAAGGAGCTATCAGACCAATATTAATGCCTGCCCAATATTCCAATTACCCTTCAAAAGCCCCCATTATGGACAGAAAAGTGTATTCCAATATCTAAGGGGCTGCCACAAAAATGAGGATGTCAATCTCTTTTTCAAAGCAGTTGAAGGCAAGATAAGAAGTGGGGGAGGGGGGGAACTAATCAAGGAGAATTCTTTTTCCTAGAACTAAGGAAAAATTTCTTGATAGAACAATTAACCGGTGGAACAATTCACCTCCAGAGGTTGTGGCTGTGTCTTCACTGGAGGTTTTTAAAAGAGATTGGAAAACTGTTTGTCTGAAATGGTATAGAACAGGGATCACCAACCTTTTGGACCTCAGGGACTATCAAACTCATAATTTTAAATTCTATGGATCACTAATACGAATTTTGACTGACGGTGGCTTGCTGAAGTTGGTGGGAAAGTCTGTCCCATATTCCAGAGCTGCAGTAGTCACAAGACTGGCCCTTTGGTCATCCTGGAGCTACTGTTCCTCTACCCAGGTGCACCTGCCTGCCATGGACTGGAGGAGCTGCTTCGGGGTGACCCCTTTGGCCCTTTGCCAGTCTTGTGACTACTGCAGCTCTTGGAATATGGGACAGACTTTCCCACCAACCTCAGCAAGCCACCCCGGGGTGCATTTCCCTCCCCTGCCATTGGTCTTACCTTCCAGTTCCAGCTCGTGTAGCTCTACTCAAGGTAAAGTTTGAGCTCGGCCAAAGGTGGGGGCCAGCGGGTGGGTGGGCCATGTGGACGGTGCAGCCTTGTGTTCCTGCGCAGCCTGGAAATTGCTTTGGGGGGGGGATGTTTCTCTGCGGACCACCAAAATTTTCTCACGGACCACCAGTGGTCCCCAGCCCACTGGTATAGAACTTCCTGCATGACCAGGGGGTTGAACTAGAAGGACATCCAAGGTACTTTCCAACCCTGTTATTCTGTTATTCTACGTTTATAAGGCATTCTATGGGAGTGCCCTACTGGAGTGGGTGGTGTGAGAAAGTTTGCTCTGATGATGGGCAACATGGAAAGGAAGATTAAAAAGGGCAAGATGGCAGTCATACCTTGTTTGGACACCCCTGCTCTGTAGATGTTCTTACTCAAATGGAATTAAAAAACACCATAAATGTGACAGGTTTCCCTGCCCACCACTTCTGGATTAACCTTTAAGCAAAATAAACATAATCGGAATACCAAAAGAAGTGGGAGATTTTTCTCCTGGCTATCATGCCTTTAACTCTTTCACTGCCATGTTAAAGAGCTCAACTTTAGGCAACTGTTTTGTGATTGTCCTTATCTGCAGTGTTCACTTGCATTGTTAAAAACAACGTTCAACTTGTACTGTTAAATCTGCACAGTTTAAAAAAAACCTTTTCTTTGCCATGTTGAGCAACTACATTCTAACAATGGTTTGAAGGTGTTGTCAGATATGACATTTATTTCCATCTCATGGTGTAAATATTTTTCTTCTGATAACAGACAACATGGTTGGGTTTTGCTTAAGGCATCAGTTGGCCTTAATTTGTCCCTCTGCCCATTAATGTTTCCAAGGCCTGATCAGTCTGACAAATGCTGTTTGAATTAAAATCCAAATTTACTGAATATTGAAGCTTTCTGTTAAATATGAACCATGAGTATATTTTGTAATCCAGTTTCTCAACTCAAGCAACTCATTTTATCAGAAAGGTATAATTTATTTTTACTCAATAACAATTTGCACAATGCTTTTAGGAAGACAAAAAGTGAAATAAAATATAAAATTGCAGGTGACAGAATGTTTCATTAAAATACACACATACAGAAAATCCTGCCTTTACTGTAATTTCACATTACTGCCAAGAAGTCACTTGTAAAGAGGGTGCAAGGCAACATATGTATAAACAGAATGTCTAATCATAAATATTGTCAGGGCATCTGGGTTTAAGAAGGTGTAGTTAGCTTTTTGTCAGCACTGCCATTAGAGACATCTATTTTCTCAGATTTACTGAGAAGAGGAGGAAATTTTGGAAGAGGAGGAAAATGGTTGGAGAAGTGAGCAGGTTCCCTTGGATCATGGACCATTGTAGCATCCCCATGGACACATGATTTACATTCGGATACTTGACCATTGATTCACATTTATGACAGCTGCAGTGTCCCAGGGTCATATGATCACCTTTTGTGACCTTCTGATGAGCAAAGTCAATGAGGAAGCCAGATTCAGTCAACAACTGTTTTACTAATTGAACAACTGCTGTGATTCACTTAACAAATGTGGCATAAAATGGGGCAAAACTCAACAAACATCTCACTTAGCAACATAAATTTTGGGTTCAATTGTGGTCATAAGTTGAGGACTACCTATAATCAGTCTAGTGTCTTGGGATCTATTTCTGGTTCCTCAGGAGACCCCTGAAAATTGCCCTAAACTAAAACCACTTTTACCTACTTTTTCTTTATTCTAAGCCTTAAAATACATTAATCTAATTAAAAGAACTCTGGAACTGTGACACAAAACAGTAAGACATAACCCTGCCCCATTTGTATAATTGTTCTGTCTACTGCAACTTGTACCTTCTTGGGGAAAAAAAAATAAGAGTAGTACCCAGCTAATAAGTGCAGCAAAATGTGAAATTGCCTTCCTTGATGGCCTATGAATTACTGAAAAGAAAGCAGTACCGAATTGGCCATGGAAAAGAACTTGAAGGGAACTTCTTCCAATTCTATTTGGAACAGATTCAATCAAGGCAATTGAAGAAGCAAGACATAAGTAGTGCATCATACATTGCCTGTTTGAATTTTGATACTCAGTCAATTAGATTAAAGGACACAGAAGGCATTTTTCATAGAAATCTGCTTTTAATTTATGGTAGAAAGTCTAGATGCAAATTTCATATATTTGCACATTATGAAAAATAAGAAACACTAGTGTGGTTACAGTACGCTTGTAAGCCATGCTGCTTTCTGAAAATGTCGTGGTTTGACCGCTTAGCCAAGAAACTGGGGAATGAAACCTTCAGCTTTCTTTGGTGAAACCACCAAACCACTGATAATATCCTCCAGGGATGCTGGGAGATGGAGAGATGGAGGCTGCCAAAATGTGTGGAATGTCCTGTGGAAACAACTAGACCACAAATTCAAATCTTACCAAATCTAGCTCATGACTGCAAGAGATGAGGGTGTTGCAGTAGGGCTTCTCTTCAGTCCTTCAGGATGACATTCAGACATACAGCTACAGTCATCTGACAGTGGAAAAACAATGTGTTCAATGAAAATCTCACCCACACTAAGCTGAGATAGTTTTACAGGCATTTCTAGGAATGATAAAAACACACATTATTAATTCCCCACCCCTATCAATCCTGATTGGCAATTGGAAATATGCACCTGTTGGGATCTGGTAGATATTGCTGTGATATTAATACACCCATGCCTGTGACATTTCTGTCATTAAATTCTTGAACAGAAAAGCTAACTCAATGTTCCAACATAATTTCTGTGTCATTTTAGGCAGAAAAATGACCAGCATGATATCTTTCTCTAAACATTTCAGGACTGACCAATGGCAGATTATCATACTGATATTTTAGCATCAGAACAATCCTGTTAAATTCTTCTGAAATGTAAGAAGTGGGTGAACTTCTAGGCTGAATGAGGATTTCAATTTGGATTTACATTGTGTCCATTATTCCCATTCATTATGTATCATAATTAACTTAGATAAAAACTCCTTCAAGCTCTTATTCCAATAAAGCCCTAGTATGAGGAGCCATGGTGGCGCAGTGGTTAGAATGCAGTACTGCAGGCTACTTCTGTTGGCTGCTGGCTGCCTGCAATTTGGCAATTAGAATCTCACTGGCTCAAGGTTGACTCAGCCTTCCAATCTTTTGAGGTGGGTAAAATGAGGAGCCAGATTGTTGGGAGCAACAGGCTGATTCTGTAAACCGCTTAGAGAGGGTTGTAAAGCACTGTGACGTGGTATATAGGTCTAAATACTATGCTATGAAAAAAAAAACCCACTAACCTTGAATCACTTCCCCCCCACCCCTACAAAATTAGACCACAATCTTTAATCAGTTATTTCTCTATTCTGTCAGTGTCAATTCCTGGGAAATGCAACCAAGTTGAGTTAGTGCAACATATTTTTAAGGAAAGCTGAAAAAAGCTGATTATAATTTATGAAATTCTTTCCAAACTTTTTGCCAACAAGGAGCACTGGAAGTGTGTATTCTCTTCCACATAACAATGTGTTTCTTGACCCTTGCATTTGTACTTCTGTACTGTGAGGAACATGGCGCCGTATATTTTCTAGCCCGAGTCATATGACCAGGAGGGAGAAGGAAAAAAGGAGGAAGAAATAATATGTTCCTTTCCTGCAATTTCCCATGAAACTGATCCTTATTAATCCATTTAGTTGATATATATTAGGGGTGGAGGGAGGAAGAGAGAAAGGAGGAAGGGGAGATCAAAATATGATAATAGGAGTGTAATTTTAAGAACTGAAGAGCTATATTTAGGCACAGCTAAATGAATGAATGAGCTAGTCTTCTTTTTTTTAAAGCCACAATGCCACTAAGATAGACGGCATGAATTACTGTCATTTCCAAAATTGCTAGCTACAGAAGAAACATCCCAAACACTATATAATATGCCCCAGCACTGGGACTGTCAACTTAACTGTAATTATAGGAAAATGTTTAAATGGAGCAGCCCTTGGAAATGAAAAGCACACAGCATCAGTTCCTGCAGCTGAAGTCTTATGGCAGCTTGTGAGGGCCATGCTCAGTGACACACGGTTTTTATGTATCTAGGTACAACCACTGTTTAACTGTATCTGTTCTTTCTCACTTAGGTTCTTGCCTAGCTTAGCATCTTGCTTTCTTGAAGGACCAAGTTACAGCTTCTACTTCAAAGTGAAAGTCAGTCGTAAAGTTGCAGCAGGAAGAGGTTTAAAAAAATAGCATAAAGATAATTATTGCAATCATTCAATTAAAACTCTTCTCTAGTTTGAGGTGGTTCACCTGATTGAGGCATATAAAAAGGATGTGGTTTGGATTTTTTTTTACACAGCTATTCTTCATTTGGTTGCAATTGGGATGGCAACTTGGTCATTAAGTGAAACTATGTCTGTGCTTATGAACTTCCTTTAGCTTTCGTTTGCTTTACAAACAGATTGGTCAGAAAGTTACTTTTTCATCACTCTCATAACTTGAAATAGTCATTAGTTGAGGCAATTTAGCAGAACAAGACAGGATGAGGACTACCTACACAAATTGAGGAGCAGCTAATCAAAACGGTTTCAATAAGATGAGCACCAAGCTTTTTAAAAAAGAATAAAATGTAATTTTAAAAAAGTAACTGCTCAATCTTTCCAGAGACATTCCCCCCTAGCTCATGGCTGTCAAACCTGTGGCCCACAGGCCAGATGTGTCACATACTGGCTATGCCCCTGCCCAGTTTAGCAAAGGATGGTGGAAAGTCTTGATACCTCACGTGACACTGCCATGATGACTTGAGTTTGACACACCTTCCCTAGCTATTCAAGTGGAGTAAAAGGGGCCATTTATAAACCCATCACTCTTGATTCATCACAATGGAGATTCTCAGTCATGCATGTCATAGTTTTCCCAAAGGTGCTTTTTCATGAGGTAACTGGACTCAGCATAATTTACTACTTCTTTGTTTCACCAGTCTTGTCAGGCTAGTAAATATTTTATCCTTCTAGATTCATTCATAGGCTCTACTAATATGTCGGAAGATGATTTTGCACATTATGTTAACATTGATTAGCTTGATAAGGGTAATTTATTTATTTCTTAAATCACACAGACCATCACCAATCTTATGTACAATCACAAAGGGAACAATAATAACTCAATAAGAAGACTAAGACCAGCAGCAAAACACTTCCAGCACCCTGCACCCCAAAACCACAGTAATCTATATCCCAAAGGTGCTTTTTTCAAGAGGCAACTGGACGTTCTGTTTTTTCTTTGAAGACATTTCACTTCTCATCCAAGAAGCTTATTCAGCTCTGACCAGATGGTGGGGAATGGAAGGATTTATACTCCTTGCAGATAACTGGTCATTTGTATTCTTTTTCGAGAGTCGTTGAGGCAACTTGGAGGTTTCTTCGGTGAGAGAAGAAGCAGCTTCTTGGATGAGAAGTGAAATGCCTTCAAAGTAAAACCAGAAAGTCCAGTTGTCTCTTGAAAAAGCACCTTTTGGACTTGATTCATCATGTTTCTGTTTGCCATGCTATTGAAAAAAGAGCCAAAAGGCTAGGAACAAAGCAAGTGTAGGAGATGATACTGTTGTTTGCATACCATACACATGTACATATAAAACGTACATTGTAACATTACAATTGTAGTATTGTAGTTAGTTGATTCAAAAACATGCATCAAATGCAGTATATCAGAACAGATGTACTATTTATCATGAAATATTTTATGCTCTATCTGCTAGCTAGACAGATTTGCAAAGGTTTGAGCTAGAGAAGGGCAAATTACAATTGCTATTCCTATAGCCTGTTTACTCTTCTCCCTCCTTAATTTCTGCTGGAGGAATGGGAGGCACAGAGATTGCTTCTCCTTATTGACAAAGAGGTCATCAGAGCACCAAGACTTTTGATACATAAGGCAAACTGGGAATCATATCAGCTTGTCCATTTCAGATTGCTGATTTTCTATATGTCTTTGTGTTGCTTTTTGAAAACTTGAGAGTGTTCCTTATAGCTCAGAGATAGCATGTGGTCTCTGGATATGATTTAGTATGGCAGTCTATTGTCCATTAATCCAATATGGGCTCCATTTTGCTTAGTTTTATGGACCGTTCTCTCTCTTGTGCAATCTTCTCACAACTGATGACCTGTAAGCTTTGCCTTATCTCTGACAAACATGAAATTTGCAGCTGTTGTGGATATCTGCTCTGAGATGAAAGAACAAGAACCAGGGTTTTCCAGTAAATTTTATAATATCCTCAACAGAGAAATTGGAAGATATAGGATTAAAAAAAATCCTGCTGCCTGGTTGGTAATAAGTAAGGAGCATACCAACAAAATAAACATAAAGGCTTCATCTAAAGACAGGGCTGAAGTAACTAAATTAAAGGATTTCCAGTGAGGGAAAATGCAAGGAAGAGATAAAGCAGCTGTTATATCCAGTTGTTTAGTTATTGAAGTGTCTGAAGAATATATCTGTTCTTCTATGTCCAAAGCCATGTCTTTGAGGACAAACCAAACATACTGAAAGTAATTAAGACATGATAGTGACTACTATGGCTCCTTGCAGATATTTTGCATAATTGATACTCTAACTCTGATCAGCAGACAAATGATGGGAGATGTAGTTTCAAACAGCTGGAGAGATTATTTGCAGTCATCCCTGCCACAAGACTTGGATTATTGGTAACCATCATGATGGGCAATTGTCTTCTTTCTAACATTTCTGTCTGCTTGGAAAAATGATGTTAATCCCTAATCCTTATTTATTTGTATTTTTTAACCTCAAAAATTTTTGAATGGGACACTTCCCAAAGACCAGAAATCGCTGCTCAGAGTTCTTAATTTCTTCACAAAACTGCCCTTCCCAAGATTCTGTGAGTAAAACTAACAACATCAAGAAATCCAAAATTAGAAATATGCAGGTTTGATTCGCACACAGTGACAAAAGTGAAAAAAAATAAAAATAAAAGGATGCCTAAAAGTGGAAGATCAATGCCAGCATCTCCAGATAGGACTAAAACACTCTGCTCTCTGAAACTTTGATGAATCCAGGGGTGGGCTTCAAAAATTTCAGCAACGAGTTTTCTGCCTGGTTGCTGGGTGGTCATGGCTATGGTGGGCGTGGCCTAGTCTACCTCCTGCACCATGGTGTGTGTGTGGGGGCTGCTTTCACCTTCCCCAGGCTCCGGCGGCTTTCCTTGAGCCTCTAGGAGGGCAAAAACTGCCTCCACTGGGCTCCAGAGGCCCTCTTTGGCCCATTTTCCCCTCTCCCTGATCCCCCGTGTAGGCCCTGTACTTACCTCGCATCCAAAATGGACAGCGTGGGGACTCCTGGGAGGGGAGGGGCAGGGTGGGATAGGCGGGCCCAGCCAGGGATGGGATTTGGTGGTTTGCTGAACCAGCCATAACATTAGCAATGGGTCCGCCCGAACCCGGGTGAACCCATGGCAACCCATCCCTGGATGAATCCAAACTTTGAAAGATGAGTAAAATCCAATCTTCCTAACAATTAAGTCACAAATACATATGTGCTATGAACAAGACCCCATAATCTATAATGTCCCCCTTTGTATCTCTATTGGAGACCTCCTGACCTAGGTCAGGTAATGATAGGGTCAGAAGGTTTAGCTTATCATCTGAGATTCTTTGCTTTGTCCATAGGAAAATGTTGAGAGAACTGTTGTCCTAGAAATCCTTTATTTCTGGGAAACTTTTTCTATCCTGTGTTACAAGAGCAGCCTGGAGCAAAGAAGCTTATCTTCAATCTACTTTAGCTTTTAGAAAAGCTACTCAAGAGAACTACTTAGTTCCATGGTGCATGATTTGATTTTAAAATTTTAAAGTTTTCCCACTTTTAATGCCAGATGCAAATACAGCTGGGCTTCAGTTGCCAGTGAAAATTAATTTGGCTGGTTCCTGCTTTAGTTAGAAGGAAGCAAGGCCTTAGTGTTCTGGATTAAAACGTTAAATGCACACAGCTTATAGAACATTGTGTATGTCATTCCCTTTGACTTAGTAAACTGTGGGATGATATGAAGTCCTTCACAAAATCAGATGACCTGGGAATGCATGCTGCTCACCTCTAGCATTTCACAGTGGGAGTAAGACATGCTTTCAACATCATAATTCATGTCTCTAGGATTACTATCCAAGCTTTTCCCTTTTCCATCAATTACTCATTGTCTATTTCACCTTTGGTATCCATTTCTTCTGTAATGCTGTTAAAATCTGTCCTGCAATTATCTGTACATTTCACTTTCCTCTGGAATGGCCTGATCTAAGCATTCTGAGATAGTTTGAATATTCTAGGAATGAAATAGAGTGTGGGAAGTCAAACATAGGTGTACAGTATCAGTTCTCATTATATCATATGCATCAGAATGTTGCAATGAATTGTTGAATATCAGTCACACCTGTCACATATGTGGCATCACTCCTCTTCCATTTCTCCCCCTTGTGGACACTCATGAAGCCAAAGATGCTTCACACAGTTGGAGCAATGAAAGGACATTTGTACCTACCTTCCTTCCTTCCTTCCTTCCTTCCTTCCTTCCTTCCTTCCTTCCT
>BLBF01000049.1:66306-123438 GCA_015471245.1 Laticauda colubrina | reverse complement strand
CCTTCCTTCCTTCCTTCCTTCCTTCCTTCCTTCCTTCCTTCCTTCCTTCCTTCCTTCCTTCCTTCCTTCCTTCCTTCCTTCCCTCCACTCCAGTGGACACTGGGCAGTGTACAAAACTAGAAAAAAACAACAGTTAAAAACATTATATCAATTGGCCAGCACAGACTAAAATGATCTAATAGAGAACAACATTCACAAAACATGGCCTTTTGGACAAATAATTGACATCAATCCCAAACTTTCCAGAAAAGCCAGGTTTTCAAAGCTTGATGGAACTCTAGGAGAGTTGTTGCTGTCCTTATCTGGGTGGGTGGGGGGGGGGGGAGGAATGCTATTCTACAAAGTGGAGATTACCATGTGACCGAGAAGGCATGATTCCTATTTTCCACCAGATGACAAGGCTTAATGGAGGGACCTGGAGTCCACCCACTCATGCTAGAACATACTTGATGGGAAGAAACACTTGGAGGCAACTAGTCTCTCAGATATCTAGAGGATGGAGGAGGAGGAAGAATAGCAGCAGCTATTAAACTAAATAATAAACTAACATTTTTGTACTGTTTTAATAAATGTGGTTGGCTACCACAAAAGACATTGTTTAACATGCTGGTTGTTCTGATTTCTTGGAGGGAAGGACAATTGATTTTGGTTGAAGGCACATATAATATTAACAGTTGTGGATTTCTGCTGATAATATTTAAAACTGCTATAAACAAGAGAATCTTCCACATTTAATTAATTAAGTCAGTTAGCCACTTAAAGGCCAGTCTCTTTTGTTTGCATGTGGCATTGATTCATGCACAAAAGTGGTGGGGATTTAACTGCACAGTCTGGATCATCATTTTGGCTTTTTTGACACACCCACACCCACATCCCCACACCCTCACACACATACCCTGGGTGCCCTGACACATTGAGTAAACAAGGTGGTCTAGGAATATCAGTTCCACAAGTTGCCTCTATTTCACATACACTGCTAGTTCCACCCTGGAATCATGTTTACCTCATTATCTTGTATTGATATTGACAATTTGGCTTTATTTCTCTGTTAAGATCCTTTGATTCCTGCGGAAATCCAAGCAATGGACAAGGAGCTTAGAAAGCTAAAGTAATTACACTTGCAGTCTGAAATAACATCCATATCCTAAGTCTACTTTTAAAATTGAAATGTTGCCCTTGGGATCTGGATGTAATTTGTGCACTGAGAACATTTGGGCAACTTCTTATCGGCCCCACTGGAGATGAAGGTATAAACCCAATTAAATGTTCTTGGACTGATGCCTATAAAAACTAACCTTGAAGTCTTTTCTTTGAGCATTCCCACAAAAAAGACAAGGACACTAACTTTCACCTATCTCTTTACCACACACTTCCTCATGTGCTTCCAAATCTTCAGCTCATGCTTTTTGAGAAACTTTGATGTGGTCCTTGTTATTTTTCCCATCTGGATCCCACATTTATGAATGATGTGCTTGGTGATGATCTGGACGAGGGTTATAAACCCAGTGTTATCCTAGGGCAGGGTTACTTAATGAATTGTTTGCTAAGAGATGTCCCATTGTGCCTTTGTCTTGTTGCAGAATACAGCTTTGCCCTTCCCTTATTCTTCTGGGTACAAAATTAACCAGATGTGGAAACTCTAATACTATCAATTATCATCATTATTTTTTAATGCTGGGTTGGCAAGCATAAGCACTAAGAGAGCACAACTAGCCATAAAGTTTCCACATAAAACCACTGAGAACAATAAAAGCCAAACCAAGTTTCCAGTGATACAATTTTCCATCAAGCTATTTTCCAAAGCACCAAAAGGCACGACAAGAAACAATAGTTGGAAACTAACCAAGAAGAGAAGCAGCCTAGAACTAAGAAGAAATTTCCTAACAGAGAGAGCAATCAACCAATGGAATAGCTTGCCTTCAGAAGTTGTGAGTGCTCCATCACTGGAGGTTTTTAAGAAGAAACTGGACAACCATTTGTCTTAAATGTTTCCTGCTTTAGCAGGTGGTTTGGGCTAGAAGACCTCCTCCAAGATCCCTTCTCACTCTACTGTTTTATGTTCTTTAGAGCTAGTAGCATGTCCATCAGAACATCTACAGATTATAATCTCCTTAGCTGCTGTGTGTATTTAATTTTCTTTTGAACAGTATTTGTAATTTGGCTTTAATTGATTTTATAATTGTCTGCTAGCCAAAGTGACACGTTCAAGATGGGCTGCCATATGAAATGAATGAATAAATAGATGTTTTGAACCAGTCTCCATCTTTGGAAGTCCAACTGGGCTGTGTCTTCAACTGTGAGAATTCTTAACAAGTTAGGATTGTAATCTGCCTCCAGTCCAAAGTAAGAGTTGATATATAAAACATTGTATAAAATAAATGCACCTGAAGGTCTCAGCCCACCTGAAAGGCAGCAGGTTGATGAAGGCTGCTTTGCAGAAACAAAAAATGTGGCAATCACACACATCTCCTCATCATCCCATCAAATTGGCTGTGCTCCATTTGTTCTCAATCTCTGATCCAAGGATCATTGGTGGTCCGGTGAAGATACTATAGGTGGTCTTTGATGCAAGTGCTTCTAATTGAAATACTGTATTCTGATCAAAATCATGGGTGATTGATTTCCCATCACTTGGATTCTACCACATTTGCTTATCTTTAGGCCAGTGGTGGCTAACCTTTTTGGGGTCCTGTGCCAAAAATTCACGCATGCGCAAGGCAATATGCATGCACTTCCCACACCCCCTGTGTGTGCATGCGTGATTCCCCCCACCACCCCCTTACCTGCATTGTGCCTCTCAGCTGATTTTCAGCCCATTTGAGGCCTTTTTCAGCCTCCCAGAAGCTTGAGGGAAGCCTCTGTAGCCTTTGCAGGCCAAAACATGGGCTTGTTTCATCATTTCCGGTATTTTCGGAAATGCAGGAAGTGATGAAATAAGCCTATTTTTTGGGCCTGCAAAGGCTTCCCTCTGGGGGAAGCCTCTGACGGGCTGAAAAAGACCTGAAAATCTGCTGGGAGGCACACGCGTATACAATGAGGTAAATTTGCCTGGGGCTCCTGTGCTCTGCATGCCACATATGCCACACATATGGCTCTGCATGCCACATATGCCACACATGCCATAGATTCACCATCATGGCTCTAGGCAATTCAGAAAGCTACATATAATCCATAAACATAACAGCAGGGATGGGCTGCTGGAAGTTTGCAAGGGTTCAGGAGAGCCCCTAGCTAAGATTCTGCACAGTTCAGAGAATCCTCAAATCCCGCTCCTGGCTGGCCCTGCCCAACCCTCCCCTCCCAGGAGTTCCCATGTGGCCTGTTTTGGATGCAAGTAAGTGCAGGGCACATGTGGAGATTTGGGGAGGGCAAAAAATGGGCCTCCTGGAAATTTGGGAAGGCCGAGAAGTTCAGGAAGGGCTCATTTTCAGCTTCCAGAGAGCCTCCAGAGCCCAGGGAGGCCATTTTTGCCATCCAAGAGACTTGAGGAAAGCCTCCAGAGCCCAGGGAGGGCACCCCCACCATGAGCAGGAGGCTGACTAGGCCATACCCACCATGGCCACGCCCATCCAGCAACCAGGCAGAGAACTGTTACTAATTTTTTTGAATCCACCCCTGCATAACACCACATGCCCTATTGAAAGCGATCCAAAATTAAGATTGCCAAAATGATCCTACCAAGATGCAGTATAGATACTCATCTCCAAAGGCTTGTCAGAACTACAATATTTTAACACCTTTATGAAATATGACTAAAGTGAAGGGTAGTTGGATCTTGGGGCTGGTGAGAAAGATTGTGGAAATAACGAAAAAGCAATTCTTCCATGCCCCCTCCTCAACTTACTTCCTAAACTCCAGGTACCTCCAGTGAATAGAATGAACAGCATGATTAGTCAATTTGAGATAGTCCTGAAAGCAGCTCATGAAAAGCTTAATCTTTTCAGAGAAATGCAGCATTCACAATCTACAGTATGCAATTGTGTTACTGTACTGGTTCTCATCAGTCAGGGTATGGGATGCTGTATTCAACACAATATTTTACACAAGCAGCAATTTTTAGATAGTCTCCACATAAAACATACAGAGGCAATCCATTCCTCTAATGAGGAAGTGGCCAAATACTTTCAACTAGGTAGCACCGTGAATCCAAAAAACACTTAATTGTGAATCTGTTCCTCTTGTGTGGATAGGATATTACTATCCCACCCATACCTGGGAAAAGCCACCCATGTCTGTTCTGCTGGGACTAGAAACTAATTTGTTCCATCCTACCTAAAATTTACAACCTCTGGACATTGCCTAAGGACCTCATACGTCTCCACTTCAGCCCCAAGGCATAGTGTCTCCACCTCAGCTCCAAGTATAGATGTATAGCCATGTATTATCAGCATGTAGTTCATACCTTAACCAAACTAACAGATAATCTCTCCCAGTAGCTTCATGTAGATATATATTGTACAAAGGAAAGCCAACTAAGACCTATGACAGCATAGATGAAAGGGACCACAAGCTCCACTACATATCTCAAATCAAGGAAAATATAAGTGTCCCAGAACAATGTTGCAGGATCCAATCTGAGTTGATCACCAGGACCAAAGGTTTTATTTTTTCAAGGGAACCTCTCTGAGCATATGCACTGAGTCTACAGTGCACTGTCTTTATATGGTGCCTGGTTATGTGTAGCTTTTAGTTGTTAATTTGGGGGTTGGTGGCTTGTTAAGAAGTCACTGATTGTTGTTGTTTCCTTGTGCTGTTGCACTGTTAGCTCCAAAGTACTTGATAATCTATAGTAAATCAGCACTCCCGTTGACTGACAAGTGACATGTTTTCCAGGCTTCAATCATTTCTCTGACTATTTTTGTCCCAGCTTGGCCAACAATTGTAGTAGCTGTAAAATTGGATGTATGTCCTTCTTTATTGCAGTGTGAGGCTATCAATGAGTTTGGATTTCCTTGTCTAACCACTGCTCATGTTCTTGCAATCTATTGATTAGTTTCCTCCCTATCTGTCACACATAGTCACGGGCAGTAGGAGGATTCAAAAATTTTTACTATTGATTCTGTGGCATGGCTTGGTGGAAGTGGCAAGGCTTGGTGGGTGTGGCTTGGTGCACATGGCAGGGAAAGGATACTGTAAAATCTCCATTCCCTCCCCACTCCTGGGAGAAGGTTACTGCAAAATCCCATTCCCTCCCCACCTCACTAACCTGCTTTCCAGCTCTGTTCTCCTCTGCAGAGCAACAAAAGAAGACCCATTTGATCAAGTGGAACTTGGGAGGCAGAGAATAGGTGGGGGTGGGGCCAGTCAGAGGTGGTATTTGCTGGTTCTCCGAACTACCCAAAATTTCTTCTACCGGTTCAGGATTGAATCTGTCAGTAGAATAAGGTCACCTCAACTGATATGTCCTAAGATAGATGGAATTGCACTAAAATGAGGAGATAAGATAGGGTTGTGAAATCTGCACAGGCTGTGCTGAACCTAGTTTGCTTTTTGGGGGGCCAGTGATAAATACTTCCATTTTCATTCGGAACAAGATTCCACAGCTGCCTCAGTCTGAAATAGAGTATCATTTGAACCTTGTCTATGGAGATTCTCAGTCATCCAGGTCATGGTTGTCTCAAAGAGAGGTGGTATTCAACCAGTTCTGATAGGTTCTAGAGGACCAGAAATTTTGAGTAGTTCAGAGAACCAGAAAATCCCACCTCTGACTGGCCCCACCCCCATCTATTCTCTTCCTCCTGAGTCCCAGCTGATTGGCTGGGTCTTCTTTTGTTGCCCTGCAGAGGAGAACAGAGCTGGAAAGCAGGTTAGTGGGGTGGAGAGGGAATGGGATTTTGCAGTATCCTTCCCCTGCCAATCCATGCCATACCCACCAAGCCACACCATATCCACCAAGCCATGCCCACAGAACTGGTAGTAAAAAAAAATGAATACCACCACTGGTCTCAAAGGTGCTTTTTCAAAAGGCAGCTGGACTTTGTTTTTTTCTTGAAGACTTTCTGCTTCTCATCCAAGAAGCTTGTTGAATTCTGACTGAATGCTGGAAGATGGAAGGATTTATATTCCTTGTAGTCATCTGGTAATTAGCAGTTTCTCTGAGAATAGTTGAGGCCACTTGGAGGTTTATCTGTGCTTTCAGGGTCACCTGAGTGGTACAAATGGGTGGGAAACCTTCTTGGAACCGCTGAAAGGACTGTGTTGTAAACAGCAGATAGGTTGTGTTGTATCCTCCCACTTGTCTTTTAACCTTTTCTTCAGGCAACAAATTATCTTTGGCAGATCTTATTGGTGCCTCATGGTTTTTTTTTTTATATTGATGGAGGAGAGCTGTTTTGAAAATGGAAGTGCTGTGAAGCAGAACAGCTCTGGGAAATGGCGTTTTGTCCATGGATCAGCAGTGAAATCGACAGATTCATTCCTTGCCTGTAAACACACATGCCAAAATTTGGCATCTTTCTTTCCTGCTGACATAATAGGCCAAGCTGTTTAACATGTGACTCAGTTATTTTATAAGAGTCACTTGACCAGTTGGGGTTTCTTTCTCCTTCATGCTCTGTTTTCTTCAAACTACTTTCCCCCCTAATGCACCCACAGTCACACTCACACACACACTCAACAACCCCCATACAATCTGGTTATGATTATAGGTTACAGCCACCCGCAGCTTGATAAACTTATAACAGCTGCATTGCAGGAAATCACCCACAATTCAACCCTGATGTTCCAGGGATGTCTTTAGTTAACTTAAATAGGCTCTTAACATTTCTCTGGGTGTGCACATGTTGTATATGTGCATTACACTTACATGTGTGTGTGCATGCATGTGCATGTAGGTGTACAGAACACTAATCACAAGTTTTGACTGGGGAGATCAAAAAGCTAACAATGTGTTGATCCTGGATTGTTTTCCAGTGATGTATTGTTATCATTTTGGAGAGTTATGAGGAATGGAGGTTTTCTTTTCCAAGTGGATCAAATTTGATAAGTGAACAGGCTGAAGAGGAGTCCTGGTAGAGGAAGCTATTAACAGTTATGCTTGAAGAGTTTGGAGGGTCATGCTGCATCATAGTGCTTGAGTTTGTTGAAAGTTATGTTATATTCTTCCCCCATCCCCAGTGAAGAAAACAAACTCTTACAATCCATTGCTTTTAGCCACATCCCAGCAGGATAATGAAAAATGGCTTCCTCCATTTGATAGGAGAAGGTTTGCACACCATACATCATCACCAGGGTGAATGCTAGCCAACGAATAAAAAATATTCATCCTGAATATTGAACTTCAATGTTTCATAATGTCATTCTTTATTGCAGAACTGCAAGAGGCATAAAGTAGAAGTGCCATCTGAACTGTTTTTTTTTTTCTTCTAAAAATCCTTTTCAAAGCATGGGGCAAGCTGCAGATTTCAATAAACAACTCAAAGTAGCCTTTTTTTAACCACCCATTCTCCAGAGGTGCCTCACTACAAGGCCCATCATGCTTCCCAGGCAAGGCAAGAAAGTCTGAGGTATCTGAAGACCATTTGGTTGAGGAAGTTTGGTGACTTTAGTGGTACTAGAACTGGAAACCAACAGGATGTTTTGATATGGTGACTTTCAGAAGAAAGAAAAGAAACATTGATAGCTCTGTGTATTTATGCTGATGTGAAAGGGAATGTGAGATCCAGTTTGAATGACCCTACCCTGCTGGTCTTTTGGATGGACTTGATAACTTGATCTTTCCATTAGTGCAGGGGTGTCCAAACCTGGCAACTTTAAGACATGTGGACTTCAATTCCCAGAATTCCCAGGCCAGTATGGCTGGCTAGGGAATTCTGGGAGTTGAAGTCCATATGTCTTAAAGTTGCCCAAGTTTGGACTCCCCTGCCCTAAGTCTTTGGTGAGCAAAATAACCTTGGACATTGGATTTGTTTTTCTGTCCTTTCTGTCCAGTTCTTGTCATCTTTGCCATATTTTATTCATATCTGTTCTGTCCCCACTACACATTAGTTGTGTGCAGTTTGACATTCACCCACCTATCCTCCAATAAAACAGACCGTGTGCATAGATCTGGATACTTTATTGAAAGAACAGGATATAGTGAAACTGGAGAAAACAGGAATGCATACAATAAGAACCAAATAAAAAGATAGGCAGTATTGGGTTACTGCTGAACACAATAATTGATAAATACAAAATCAGTCTAAATCTCACCAGTGATGTTCTGTGTGTGGGATTGGGTTTGTCCTTGGTTGACCACATGCCACAGATTAGGATGGATTCTTCATAGTGCTTCTGCCTTCTCCAAATGCTAAAGGAAATGGAGTCTGACTTCCCAGCATCCACTTGTTTTGAAAGTGCAAGATGATGGGTAATGGGATGGGGTCAGCTTCAAACAATATAATTGGTATTTGTCCCTCCGGCCACTAGATGGGGCTAGAGAGCAACAACAGTATATGAAGATTGTATTTGGAGCATATTTGTCCCTGTGGCCACTAGATGGGGCTAGAGAGCAATAAGTTATATAATGTATGTTTTATATTATAAAATATAATATAAAAGTTATATGCTGGGGCATGACAATATCAAATAAACAAATAATAAATAATCTGTTATATAATGCAGTGGTACTTTGGTACTCAACTGCTTAAAAACTCATCAAATTTGGTTCATTTTGATGCAAAATTTTTGTCCTGGTATTATTTTTTTGTTTGGTAGAAGAACTTGTCAGTGTTGGTTGCCTTGTGAATCACTACATTATTCTTCATGGAAAAAATTGTTTGGTACTCATTGTTTTTTTGTACTCATTGTGCCTCCTGGAACCAATCAATGATGAATACCAAGGTACCACTGTATATGAAAATAAGGTGAAAGATAATAATAAACAATAAAGTGCCATACAAAAGTGATGGAATATTGAGCAGAAAACAGGTTATTTTGCATAGTGTAAGGCCAATTTGGGAATTTTCTGTTCCAGAATGTGTTTCTGATGCTTCTTGGAATACAGGCTTTGCATAGTTTCATTTGTTTAGGACTTAATTTTGGAGACTACGGGAGATTCCTTAGACACTTCACTAAGGACTTGTCCACAAGAAAGTAAGGAAAACTTTTTGGAAAGAGAGGTGCCATTAGGAACACATCCATCTCTTTTGTAGACCCAAGTTCATACTTCTGGGGCAGAGAGCTGATTCCAAACAGGAAGAAACGTGAACCTTCCTCCCTCTCTTGACTGAATTTGTATGGGAGTTGGAGATGTTGAGTGATTTATGTAAACATTAAATATGCACTAAATCAATCTCTATTGGGGGGAAAGGGGGAATGCCCTTTCCCCCCTTGAACAGCTACAGAGTTAGAAGTTTGAATGTGAGGTCTGATGTTGCAAAGCAAATGGCCATTGGTAATTTGGGCAGTGCAACATAAGTACAGCTGTTCAATTTCAATCTGCTCCTTTTTAACATTCCACAAACTGAAGAAAACATGTATTCAATTAGGGCCTATGAAAAGGTCTTCCTTGCAAGGGGGAAAAAGCCTTTGTGGTTTACACTTTCCCAGTATGACATAACTCTTATAGTCCCTTCCTTCCTTCCTTCCTTCCTTCCTTCCTTCCTTCCTTCCTTCCTTCCTTCCTTCCTTCCTTCCTTCCTTCCTTCCTTCCTTCCTTCCTTCCTTCCTTCCTCTGTAGTTTCACAGATCTCATGAAAATGTATGATATTTGATAAATACATAAATGCAGGAAATACGACTTCAGCAACAGAGTGGTCAGTGTCTGAAATACTCTACCTGACTCTGTGGTTTCTTCCCCAAACCCCAAAAACTTGAACCTTAGACTGTCTACTATTGACCTCACCCCTTTCCTAAGAGGTCTATAGGGGGCATGCATAAGCACACCAACGTGCCTACCATCCCTGTCCTATTGTTTCTTTTATTTTTCTTATATGTACCTATTTCACGTATTCATAACTGTGTATATACTTATACCTATTATCTTGTAAGCAATTGACAAACCAAATAAAAAAAAAAAGAAGAGCCCCACTGCACGTGTGTGCACACCGCCACTGCCCGACAGCTGATTGTCGAGTATCTGGTGTGCATGCGTGGGGGAGCATAGGGCATATGGGAGACATGCACGCATGTGCAGAGACCACAGCATGTGCTGGGGGGTTGCAGACACATGTGCAGAGATGCGTGGTGCATGGAGTGATCGCATACGCAGATGGATGGCACGAGGGAGTGCATGCAGGCGAAGATGCACAGTACGTGGGGGGTGATTGTGTGCACAGGCGCAGGGGTGCAGCATGCGGCAAGGAAAATTGTGCATGTAGGCGCAGATGGTCAGCATGCTGCGAGGGGATTGCACATGCAGGTGCAGCCCCCCCCCCCAGCATGCATTGCCTTCTGGGTGCTGGCACGCGAGCACGAATGCATGAGCATATGCGCAATTATCAACATGGGAGCCGAAAAAGGTTTGACACCATTGCCTTATTCCAATGGTTGGGAGAAGCACCAGGTTTTTAAAGCCATCCGGAAAGGTATGTATTCCACCTTTCTTTGAAAAGCCTCAGGTGAAAAACATAACTTTATCTTCACCCCATTGTCTTATCTTTGGGTTGCTGGTCTGAGAGATAGTGACTGGCCCAAAATAACACTGTGAGTGTCTTTGACAGAAGTGTAATGTGATTCTGGGTCCCTCTTTGGGTATTTTAACCTCTTTGCCTCTCTGGCTTTCCAGATATCAGCAAAGGAAGGAGTGATCTGCACTATTTAGAGAACCAGCACCATGATTTTCAGCTGTTAAAAGACATGTATATCCAAGCCCTTTTTGAAATTTGTCCACAGAGTTGATGGGATCAGCTATCAGATGAAGTGTCATATGAATGTTTTCCCAACTATAGATGCATTCATAAGAGAAGTAAAAAAAAAAAAAAAAGCCAGTCAGGAAGCTCACAATTAAAACCGTGGTCATGTTTTTTTCTATATATTACACAAGGAGTCCATATAGAAAGGGGCACATATGCTATCTTAACTCTACTCCTCCCTGGGTGCCTGTTTGGGGTCCTCCAAATCCCCCAAACTCTGCCAGAAATGAGTCTTATATAATAAGCAAGGCATCCTCCTCCAAGAGGCTGTGCTGGCAAAGACTCATTTCTGGCAGAGTTTGGGGGAGAGAAAGAAAGACTTCTGCTGCTTTCTTTGCATGAGGCCAAAAGTTTCTCTCTCTCTCCCTCCCTCCCTCCCTCCCTCCCTCCCTCCCCCCCTCTCTCCCCCTGAGAACCAGAGCTAGAGACAAATAAAGAATGATTGATTGGTAGGAAAATGAGGTATGGAATTTTCCTGCAGACTTTTTTGGGCATTTTCCCAGGGTCTTTGGTCCATTGGATTTAACATTATGAGTCTGGTGGTCCTGAAGGTTCAAAAGGTTGGCGACCCCTGCTCCAAATAACTTCTCTTTGCAAATCACCTCAGGAGGCAGATAATGTGTGCGGAGAATGTTTCCAGGAAGTCAGTTTATATATTTGATTTCTGGCAAAAAGCATCCTTTGCAGAAAATGTATTTGCTTAACAACTGCAATACTTGCTTAATGACTGCTGCGAAAAAAAAATGTTAAAAAATTGAGTCGGGTCACTTTGATGCCTCCAGATACAGCTGCAATGACTTGCAACATAGTTCCAGGCTCAGTTATGGTTGCAAGTTGAGGACTATGTATTGTCTTCATCCAATAGCCTTACAGTGGATGGAACTGCTAGTAATTGTGGCTTGATACATCTGAGGAAGGTTGATTTATTTACTCTGAAATGGAAAAAACTCTATTGTGGTCATTGAAATTTAATCTGGGGCTAAATTAACAGGTTGCTCTAGTAAAAAATTAGAATGAAATTTGCAGAAGTTGAAGTGTCAGAATAGAGGTAGTCCTCAACTTACAACACTTCATTTAGTAGCCATTCAAATTTACAATGGTGCTGAAAAAGGTGACTTATGACTGTTTTCACAATTATGACCTTTAGAGCATCCCCATCAAAATTAATATTTCTGATTCATATTTATGATTGTTGTTGTTTCCCAAGGTCACATGCAGAGGTGGTATTCAGCAGGTTCTGACCAGTTCTGGAGAATTGGTAGAGGAAATTTTGAGTAGCTTGGAGAACTAGCAAATACCCCCTCTGACTGGCCCTACTCCCATCTATTTTCTGCCTCCCTAGTTCTAGCTAATTGGCTGGGTCTTCTTTTGTTGCCCTGCACAGGAGAACGGAGCTGGAAAGCAGGTTAGTGGGGTGGGGAGGGAATGTGGATTTTGCAGTAATCTTCCCCTGCCATGCCCACAAAGCCATGCCACTCCCACTAAGCCACGCCCACAGAAGCAGTGGTAAATTATTTTTTTTGAATCCCACAACTGAATTTGATATGCTGACTCTGTAAATTGCTTAGAGTGGGCTGTAAAGCATTATAAAGCGGTATATAAGTCTAAGTGCTATTGCTATCACCTTTTGTGACCTTCTGACAAGCAAAGTCAATGGGGAAACAAGATGCACGTAACAACCATGTTACTAAGTTAACACCTGTGGCAAGAAAGGTGGTAAAATGGGGCAAAACTGACAACACACTTAACAACAGAAATGTTGGGCTTCATTGTGGTTGTAAGTCGAGAATTATCTGTAGTTGCATTTCCCTTCCCTTCCCTTCCAATCCACATCTTTGGTCCATCCATTCCCTTGAATCTCTTGGTTTCTCTTCACCAACAGAGGAAGAGCCTGCCCAGAAAATCAGCAACACAAATAACTTGGTTGAAGTTTTATTCTTGGCTGACCAACTGAAACCTTTGAGAGAAGCACCAACACCTCTTGGGTCACTGTGTCAGTCCAGACCTTTTGACTCTGGAGTGTAATTAAAAAATGCTCCGGAATGCAGCTCACCTCCCTTTTCAAAAACAAATGCACTGGTAACTCTGGCATGATGTATGATGAAAATATTCCAAATTGTTTCCTAGATTGTATGGAGAGGGGAAAACATTTTGCTGTGAATTTTGAAGGGGGGGGGGGAGAAGAATTAATGGGAAATGTTTAGCCTTGGCTCTGGGTGTTCAGCAAAATGTGTATCCAGGAGAAGGGGATGTAGCTGGAACAGGGACAGCAGCAGGGAGGAAGGCTGGCCATACCCACTTTCCCAAATGCCCAGAGAAGGGGGGTTAGAGAAGGGGTGGTATGGGGTGGATTGCTGGATACTTTGCAGCTGCCTTCGATTTGCATGCTGTTATTGGGTTTGGCTCCCATCTTGTGTTTCAAATGCAAATCTTACCTCTGAAAAATGAAATTAGCAGTGGCAGAGGGAGCATGCAAACCATACCTGTATGGATATATTTCTTTAAAAAATAACTAATAGAAAGCTTTGAAGAGGGTCTGTGCATCAGAGGAACAGTTAACCTTTCACTTCCCAAGAGCTATGCTCTTGCATAAAATGGGCCAATCTGGGACCTTTTTCTTTTTTTTTAGTTAAAACCCTCCCTGCAAAATTATAACATTGAGTCTAAAGCCCATGTCACACTGGCCAACGGATGCAAAAAGGACACAGCGGACGAGCAAAATGTTCAATCCGTTGTTATCCGCTCTCAAAAGGGGCAAAAATTTGCATAACCGGAGGGGATAACACGGACGCGGGGAGGAAGCAGGGCAGATGGAAAGCGGATGTGGAATGGAAGCCCAGCGGATGGAAGTGGATGGGAGCGGATGGCACATCCACAGGGCTTCCGGAGGGCCTCAGCAAAGCGGACGCGGAACGGATACAGCAGATGCAGAGCAGACGCCAAATGGATAAAGCGGATGCACAGCGGATGCCTGGCGTTAATTGCGCATGCGGGGAGGATGCATTGCATAAGCCCCGCGGATATAACAGAAGCAGCTTGGAAGCAGGTCGCCATTCAGAGGAAAGACCTGCTGCCGGACACATCGACTGCCTTGCCTGCTCTGCCTGCATGTCTGCCTGCCAGCTCTGCTGCCAGCCTTGCTGCCAGCCTTGCTGTCTGCCTTGGTGCCTGCCTCCCTGCCAGCCTTGCTGCCAGCTTTGGTTCCTGCCAGCCAGCAACCCCACAACCATGCAGAAGCACAGCAAGCCTCAGCCATCTGCTGCCAGCCCTGGCAAGAGGGACAGGGCTACCATCCCGCCCCCTGGCCCTCACTCTGGTTCTGCTGGGGCTTCTGCAGCACGGGCTCACTCTTCTGGGGCTCGCGCTTCTGCTGCTTCTGCTTCTGGAAGAGCTGATGACAAGCACTCCAGCACCAGCCACCTCCACAGCACCTGGACCCTTCACCCCTGAGACTGAACGACCAAGAGGAGTGCCAGAGACTCATTTTTGTCTTATAGCTTGTTGTTAATAAATTCTATTTATGATTCACACACTTGCTTTTTTTTAATAAAGTCTTGGTGGAAACTTTTAGAAATGGTTTAAGCCTTTGCATGCTTGTGGGATGGGTAAGGATAGCAGTGGGATGGGCAGGGATACCTTTGGTATGGGTAATAGCTGTAGGATAGATAAACCTGCAGTGCAAGCATAGTGGGACTGTATGGTCTACGCTCCCAGGTGCCACACCGATGGCCCTTTATTATCAATAACAATATAATCAATCATCCACACATGTCAACATAAACACAACTCTTTATTAAATGTCCTGTTCATTGTAGGGCCACTCAACATACATGGCCCAATATCATCCGTGTGATGAGACAGGCTGAAAGAAGCATCCATTAAGCATTTACCAACCTGTCTTGCCACTCCACTGCTCCAGCTGGGGAGTTGCACCATTGTCTCAGGAGGTTGCGCTGCTTCTTCGCCTCATGTGAGGCTCTGTTGGGGCCTTGCACATCCTCAGTGTTGATCAGGTTTTGCCCTTGCCTCCATTTCCCAGCCTCCATGTCCCCATTGCCTTGTTCACGGTCCACGAGCCTGTTCTGCAAGACTGGGTAGCGGGTGCTCATGAGATTGTGCAGGATGCAGCAAGCTTCCATGATCCTCCTCATGGTCTCTGGGCTATGCTGCATGTTGGTGAGAAGTACCTGGAACCTGTTGGCCAGGATGCCAAAGGCATTCTCCACCACCCGTCTTGCCCTGAACAGCCTGTAGTTGAAGATCCTCTCTTCACGGGTGAGGTATTTGGAGGTGTAGGGCTTCATGAGGTAGGTTGTGAGGGAGAAGGCGTCATCCCCCACGATGAAGTAGGGCACATCTTGTGTGTTGTTGGGCAGCGGGTCTGGATCTGGGAAGCCCACCATGAGGTTGCTTTCCAGCCCCTCCTTGAGGTGACTGGCGTTGTATACCTGGGCATCTGAAGATGAGCCGTTGCCTGAAGGATAGATGTACATGAACTTGTAGACAGCATCGACCAGCCGTACTGCATGCTCCTGTAGATGGTCCCTGAGGCGAGGTGGCGCAGAGTGAGTGCCACCTTGAGCCCAGGTTCCAGGCTGGGTGGGAAGTTGGTGTTTAACTTGGTCAACCTGGGTGTCAGGCGCTGCACAACTTTGTCAAACATGGCTGGAGGCATCCTCATGAAGTTCTGGAACGCCCGAGTGTCTTCGCTCCTGAGCTCCACCATCAGCTTGTTGTACAGTCCGTCCTCTGCTCTTCTGGCGAACTATCTTTGGACCCAGACTTTTTTTGGGTGCCTCCTTTTCTTCCTGTAGTAGAGTTCACAGAGCCTGTAGATGGTTTCGCACTGTTGCAGAAGGTTGGTGGCTGCCGAAAGGACTTTGTCACAATCCACGGTGGACATGACTGGATACTGTGGAAGAGGCAGAGGCAGATGAAGGCTGCAGAGGTCTGCACCGCTGGGCTGCTGTTCTGAAAGTGCGATGCAGGCGAGTTGCTCCCCCTTTTTATAGGCAGTATAGGTTTTCCCCTAGGTGTCCCTTTGCATCCTCTAGGAATCCTCTAGACATCCTTAATATCCGAGATAGGTTCCCTCTGCGAACATTTTTTCCGTTTTAAACGCTTTGTTTCCGTTCTGCATCTGTTCTGCATCCGTTCCACGTCCGTTCCGCTTCCTCCCTGCGTCCGGGCAGATGCGAGTTGCGCGGATGCGTAGCGGATGCCTAGCAGATATAGCGGATGCGTAACGGATGCGCAGCGGATGCATAGCGGATGCAGAACAGACGAACTGGATACATTTTCTGCGCAAAAGTTTTAGGCAGCCCAAAACTTTTGGAGTGGATGAAACGTCCATAAACGGATGCTGGACGGATAGAGAGGAAGAAAAACGGAGGCAGTGAGTACAGAATGGATACATCGCGTTAACCAACGGAAGGCAAGGTTTTTTGTCCGTTTTACATTCTCTTTGCATCTGTTGGTTCAGTGTGACATGGGTTTAAAGATTTTTATTTTCTTTCTTATCTTTGATTTCAAGAAAAGCTGTGTGGCTTCTTTAAAACCTGTAATTGAATTAACAGAATAGAATAGAATTCTTTATTGGCCCAGTGATTAGACACAAAAGGAACATGTCTTGGTGCAAATACTCTCAGTATGCATAAAAGAAAAGATACATTTGTCAAGAGTCAAGAATCATAAGGTACAACACTTAAAGATAGTCACAGAGTACAATAAGCAATCAAATCATACTAGGAAACAGCCAATATAGATCGTAAGGATACAAGCAACAAAGTTACAGTCATACAGTCACAAGTGGGAGGGGATGGGTGATAAGGAGTGATGAGAAGGTTAATAGTAATAGTAGTGCAGACTTTGTAAATAGTTGGACAGTGTTGAGGGAATTATTTGTTGTGGCATTTGGGAAGAAACTGTCCTTGTCTAGTTGTTCTGGTGTGCAGTGCTCTATAGCATCGTTTTGAGGGAAGGAGTTGAAACAGTTTATGTCTGGGATGCAAGGTGATCTGTAGATATTTTCACAGCTCTCTTTTTGACTGGTGCATTCTGAACTTTCTTTTTCCAGGTTCCAGGAAGTTTACTATCTCTGTAAAAGAGGTCATTTGCCCCCCCAGTCTCATTCTCAGGATCCTTGAGAATTCCTTAAAATTCATTCATGGTGGCAAAGTGACAGCAATATTGGTTTTACAGGTTGTCCTTGACATACAACCACAACTGAGCCCAAAATTTATGTTTCTAAGTGAGACAGTTAAGTGAATTCTGCCCCATTTTATAATCTTTCTTGACACAATCGTCAAGTGAATCACTGCAGTTGTTAAGTTAGTAAGAAGGCTGTAAAGTAAATCTGGCTTGTCCACAGAGTTGATGGGACTTTGCTTGTCAGAAGTTTGCAAAAGGGGTTTCACTTGACCCCAGGACACTGCAACCATCATAAATATGAGTCAGTTGCCTAGTGTCCAAATTTTGATCATGTGACCATGGGGATGCTGCAATGGTCACAAGTGTGAGTAAAAGTCTTAAGTAAAGTAGAGTAGAGTAGAGTAGAATAGAAAATAGAATAGAGCAGAGTAAAATAGAATTAGAATAGAATAGAAAATAGGAATAGAGTAGAGTAGAATAGAAAATAGAAAGAGTGGAGTAGAAAATAGAGTAGAGTAGAACATTGAGAAATATTGAATGAGAATATAGCTGAAGGCAATTTTTCCAGTTTTGGGCTTATTCAATCATCCATCTTACCTTCCAATTACTTTTAAATCACCCTAAATCTTCCAATATTATCAGATGTCCAAGGATTCTAAGGGTTTTGTAAAAATCTCCCTCAAATTAAGCTTGTGACAAAATAGACACATCTAGGTTATTTCCTTGGTTATAGTGCTGAAGTTCTTTGTCACTATATTCAACTAGGATTTTCCACTGGTCTCTCATCCTTGTACTAATCTCAGCTGATCTCAGAAGAAAATATCAGAAATCACAGAAGACATTGGCCTCTAGGCAAAATTTAGACTTATTTTTTTAATTTATTCATTTAAAAAAGTTATATGGGTGCCCAACTCATTCATGATGACTCTGGGCAGCTTATAAAATGAATATGTCAGGGCAAAGTTGAAATCTTGCAAAATCTCAGGACAGAATGTTACACATCTTGCAAGAGTTTATTTTGAGATGAGAGAGGTGAACCACTTAATTTCTTTAATTATTTTTGTATTAATCAATCTTCGGAATCCACATTACACACTCTGTTGTATTGGTTAATTTTTTTTAATGTAATCTGTTTTGTTTAATTAGTTTTTCAACCAAAGAAGTCTCCCTGCCGAATTTATATCTATTTTAAATAATAATATTATTTGTCCTCTTTGTCTTGCCTGGATTGTATTATGTCAGGGGTCCCCAAACTTGGCAACTTTAAGACTTGTGGACTTCAGCTATGCTGGCTGGAGAATTCTGGGAGTTGAAATCTACAAGTCTTAAAGTTAAGCCCATGTCACACTGAACCAACGGATGCAAAGAGGATGTAAAACGGACAAAAAACCTTGCCATCCGTTGGTTAACGCGATGTATCCGTTCTGTACTCACTGCCTCCGTTTTTCTTCCTCTCTATCCGTCCAGCATCCGTTTATGGACGTTTCATCCGCTCCAAAAGTTTTGGGCTGCCTAAAACTTTTGCGCGGAAAATGTATCCAGTTCATCCGTTCTGCATCTGCTACGCATCTGCTAGGCATCCGTTATGCATCCGCTACGAATCCGCTGTATCCGCTAGGCATCTGTTGTGCATCCACGCAACTCCATCCGCCCGGACGTAGGGAGGAAGCGGAATGGATGCAGAACGGATGCAGAACGGATGCAGAACAGATGCAGAACGGAAACAAAGGGTTTAAAATGGAAAAAACGTTCGCAGAGGGGACCTATCTCGGATATTAAGGATGTCTAGAGGATGCCTACAGGATGCCTAAGGGAAAACCTATACTGCCTATAAAAAGGGAGAGCAACTCGCCTGCATCGCACTTTCAGAACATCAGCCCAGAGGTGCAGACCTCTGCAGCCTTCATCTGCCTCTTCCTCTTCCACAGCATCCAGTCATGTCCACGGTGGATTGTAACAAAATCCTTTTGGCAGCCACCATTGTTCTGCAACAGTGCGAAGACATCTGCAGGCTCTGTGAACACTACTGCGAGAAGAAAAGGAGCCCCCCCAAAAGAGTCTGGGTCCGAAGATGGTTCACCAGAAGAGCAGAGGACGGACTGTACAACAAGCTGATGGTGGAACTCAGGAGCAAAGACACTCGAGCTTTCCAGAACTTCATGAGGATGCCTCCAGCCATGTTTGACGAAGTTGTGCAGCGGCTGAGACCCAGGTTGACCAAGGCAAACACCAACTTCCGGCCCAGCCTGGATCCTGGGCTCAAGGTGGCACTCACTCTGCTGCACCTGGCCTCAGGGACCTCCTACAGGAGCATGCAGTACGGCTGGAGGGTGCCACCCAGCACCATCAGCTTTGTTGTCAGAGAAGTGGTGCAGGCCACCATCGAAGAATACAAGGAGGAGCTCCTCCAGTGCCCCTCCACTGAAGAAGGATGGAAGAAAGTTGCAGAGCAGTGGTATCAGAGGTGGAACTTCCCCCACACCGTTGGAGCCATAGATGGCAAGCACGTGGCCTGCAAATCTCCAGCCAACTCGGGGTCCACTTATTTCAACTCCAAGGGCTTCTTCAGCATCATCCTCTTCGCCATGGTAGATGCTGACTACAAGTTCATGTACATCAATGCTTCATGCAACGGCTCCTCTTCAGATGCCCAGGTATACAACGCCAGTCACCTCAAGGAGGGGCTGGAACGCAACCTCATTGTGGGCTCCCCAGATCCAGAACCCCCGCCCAACGACACGCAAGATGTGCCCTACTTCATCGTGGGGGATGACGACTTCTCCCTCACAACCTACCTCATGAAGCCCTACACCTCCAGACTCCTCACCCGTGAAGAGAGGATCTTCAACTACAGGCTGTCCAGGGCAAGACGGGTGATGGAGAACGCCTTTGGCATCCTGGCCAACAGGTTCCAGGTACTTCTCACCACCATGCAGCATTGACCAGAGACCGTGAGGAGGATCATGGAAGCTTGCTGCATCCTGCACAATCTCATGCGCACCCGCTACCCAGTCTTGCAGAACAGGCTCGTGGACCTCCAACAAGCCAATGGGGACATGGAGCCTGGGGAATGGAGGCAAGGGTGAAACCTGATCAACACTGAGGATGTGCAAGGCCCCAACAGAGCCTCACATGAAGCGAAGAAGCAGCGCAACCTCCTGAGACAATGGTGCAACTCCCCAGCTGGAGCAGTGGAGTGGCAAGACAGGATGGTAGATGCTTAATGGATGCTTCCTTCAGTCTGTCTCATCACACGGATGATATTGGGCCATGTATGTTTGGTTGGCCTACAATGAATAGGGCGTTTAATAAAGAGTTGTGTTTGTGTTGACATGTGTGGATGATGATTACATTATTATTGATAATAAAGGGCCATAGGTGTGGCACCAGAGAGGATGGACCATACAGTCTCACTATGCTTGCACTGGAGGTTTATCTATCCCACTGCTAACCTAACCCATCCCACAGCTTTTACCCATCCCACAGGTATCCTAACCCATCCCAAAGCTATCCTTACCCATCCCACAAGCATGCAAAGGCTTAAACCATTTCTAAAAGTTTCCACCAAGACTTTATTAAAAAAAAGAAATGAAGCAAGTGTGTGAATCATAAATAGACTTTACTAACGAGAAGCTATGAAACAAAAATGAGTCTCTGGCACTCCTCTTGGTCGCTCAGTCTCAGGGGTGAAGGGTCCAGGTGCTGTGGAGGTGGCTGGTGCTGGAGTGCTTTTCATCAGCTCCTCCAGAAGCAGAAGCAGCAGAAGCGCCAGCCCCAGAAGAGCGAGCCCGTGCTGCAGAAGCCCCAGCAGAACCAGAGTGAGGGTCAGGGGGCGGGATGGTAGCAGATGGCTGAGGCTTGCTGTGCTTCCGCATGGTTGCTGGCTGGCAGGGAGGCTGGCAGGAAGGCTGGCAGGAAGGCTGGCAGGAAGGCTGGCTGGCAGGCAGGCAGGCACCAAGGCTGGCAGGCAGACATGAACCAAGGCTGGCAGGAAGGCTGGCAGGCAGACATGAACCAAGGCTGGCAGGAAGGCAGGCAGCAAGGCTGGCAGGCAGAGTGGTTGGCAGCAAGGCTTGCAGGCAGGCTGGCAGCAAGGCTGGCAGGGAGGCAGGCAGCAAGGCTGGCAGGCAGACTGGTTGGCAGCAAGGCTTGCAGGCAGGCTGGCAGCAAGGCTGGCAGGGAGGCTGGCAGCGAGGCTGGCAGCAAGGCTGGCAGCAAGGCTGGCAGGCAGACATGCAGGCAGGGCAGGCAAGGCAGTCGATGCGTCCGGCAGCAGGTCTTTCCTCTGAATGGCGACCTGCTTCCGAGCTGCTTCCGTTATATCCACGGGGCTGACGCAATGCATCCTCCCCGCATGTGCAGTGAACGCCAGGCATCCATTAGGCTTCCGCTGTGCATCCGCTTCATTCGTTCAGCGTCCGCTCTGCATCTGCTCTTTCTGTTTTCCGTCCGCTTCGCTGAGGCCCCCCGGAAGCCCTGCGGATGTGTCACCCACTCCCATCCGCTCCCATCCGCTTCAATCCGCTGGGCTTCCGTTCCGCATCCACCTTGCATCCGCCCTGCGTCCTCCCTGCGTCCGTGTTATCCGCTCTGGTTATGCAAATTTTTGCCCCTTTTGAGAGTGGATAACAATGGATGGAATATTTTGCTCGTCCGCTATGTCCTTTTTGCATCCGTTGGCCAGTGTGACATGGGCTTTACCAAGTTTGGTGACCTCTGTATTATATCAACAAATGCTCACTGATAAACTTTTAATACTGTTAAATAGTGGATCTATTACTGAAGATACTTTGATGGTGGTGTTGGAAGAAATATCCATCTGGTTCAGTTCCAAGCTGGAAGAAAAACACTGGAAACATGGAGGCTGATTGGAAAGATGGTTTAATGACAGAAGTAGTATTCTGCCAGTTCTGACAGGTTTTGGAGAACTGTTAACAGAAATTTTGAGTAGTTTGGAGAACCAGTAAATGCCACTTATGGTTGATTCTGCCTCCATCTATTTGCTGCCTCCTGAGTCCCAGCTGAATGGAGTCCCAGCTGATCAGCTGGGTCTTCTTTTGTTGCCCTGCAAAAGAGAATGGAGCTGGAAAGTAGGTTAGTGGGGTGGGCAGGGAATGGGGATTTTACAGTATCCTTCCCCTGCCATGCCCACCAAGGCATGCCCACGAAGCCATGCCACGCCCACCAAGGCACACCATGTCCACAAAACCATACCCACAGAACCGGAAGTAAAAATTTTAAATACCACCACTGTTTAATGGTGAAGCAGAACCACCAAGCACATGGTTCTGGGCAGCTGACCACATGGTGTCGAGAGTGAAGAGTATTTATACCTTCTCTTGGGCTTTGCACTTGAACTTCCTGTTCCTGTGCAAGGACATGTATCATATTGGCTGTTGTATGGGGTCATAGCTAGCTCTGTAGATTGTCTGGGCTCTCAGGTTTGGTTAAAGTTTGGACTCAGATGCCATGTCCCTAGGAGACTGTGCAAAGTAGTGAGCTCTACTGCTAGTGGGTTACTTCTATTATGTCCTGGAGGGTCATGTCTTAATCCCATCAAACTGAAGCTGAAGGTCTTTTGTTTTGTAGATAGAAGGGCCCAGTCTTTCTTAAAGGGCAAAAAAACATTTGCTGGAAGCTATTAAGAAAGGTGGTACCTGTATCTTTCTGTCTCCAAGAGTATGTTCCTCCATTCCTCCTTTAGGGGAATGTCATATTCTGCCTTTTAAATATTTCTCAAAATATTTCATTCTTCTAGTCTTCCCTCAGTGGTTTCTAAAATGTCCCTCATTTTTTTTGGGCAAAAAATGTCACAGTAATAAAACTTGGATGTTCATGTACATCCAAACTCATTACCAAGGAGGTCAGAATGGTGAATGTATTCTCTTTTTCTCAAAATTATCCCTGCAATAGCACTGGATAAACTGGGAGGCATATCCAGGGTGGACTAAACTTCTTTTTAATAGCTAGATTTCTGTGTTCAAAGAAGATTTGGAATTCAAGCATCATAGAAGTCTCTGCCTGTTGCAGACTAAAATGAATCAGACTAAAATGAATCAGCAAAATAAAGGTGTGTGGGTTAGTACTTCATTTGCTTTTGCAATAATGAGATTTTCCTGCCCCGTCTTTTTGTTTTATTTTTCGTGTATGTGTGTGTGTGTGTGTGTGTGTGTGAGAGAGAGAGAGAGAGATTGAGAGAGAGAGAGAGAGAGAGAGAAGAGAAGAGGGGGGAGAGAAGGCAGCTGGGAGGTAGCTTGCTCTCTCTAATTTCATTGACAGCAGTAGTGATATATAGGGTAATTTTATCTTCACAACCTGTAACAAAGGATAAGACAGTAGTCATCTTACATTCCCCAGACAGTAGGAGATGTTTACTTATTCTCACAGTGAACTCTCTCATCATTCATCCAGACTTTATTAGCCTGCCAGGAAGCCGTAAACCTATAATTTAAGAAATGTATCACGAAGAGGAAAGTCTTTGTTTGCTGATTTGTTGGTTTAGTAAATATAGCTTGAGATCTGGAATTAATTCTCTTTGTTTCTTTTTTCCCCCATCTAGACATCACGCCTCCCACAAGGCACAGTTTTGCAAGACATAGAAAGAAAGGGAGAGGGAGAGGAAGTTGGAGTGGGAACATTGGGTTAGGTGTTATGGATCACAATTCTAATACCATGATAGCAATAGCACTTAGACTGATATACCACCTCACAGTGCTTTACAACCTTCTCTAAGTGGTTTACAGAGTCAGCTTATTACCCTCAACAATCTGGGTTTTCATTTTACCAAACTCAAAAAGATGGACGAGTCAGCCTTGAGCCACTGAGTCAATCTTGAGCCACTCAAAATCAAATTCCTGGAGTGAGCAGTGAGTTAGCCTGTAGTGCTTCATTCCAACCACAGCACCACAAAAATCACCACGATAACATTTAATTCTGAAATAATTTATTACAACAATCATAATCTTGTAAGGAACTTCACAGTTTATCTAGTTCAATCCCTTTCAGTGCAAGGTGTGGTCAGGTTTATTAAAGCCCCTGTCACACTGCACCAACGGATGCAAAGAGGATGTAAAACGGACAAAAAACCTTGCCATCTGTTTGAAAACGTGATGTACTCACTGTCTCTGTTTGGCTTCCTCTCTATCCATCCAGCATCCATTTATTGACGTTTCATCCACTCAAAAAGTTTTAGGCTGCTTAAAACTTTTGCATGGAAAATGTATCCAGTTCGTCCGTTCTGCATCCGCTACGCATCCGCAACGCATCCGCTATATCCGCTAGGCATCCGCTGCGCATCCGCGCAACTCGCATCCGCCCGGACACAGGGAGGAAGCAGAACGGACGCGGAACGGATGCAGAACAGATGCCTAGCGGATGCAGAACAGAAACAAAGCGTTTAAAACGGAAAAAGACATTCACAGAGGGGACCTATCTCGGATATTAAGGATGTCTAGAGGATGCCTAGAGGAAGCCTAGTGGAAAACCTATACTGCCTATAAAAAGGGGAAGCAACCCGTCTGCATCACACTTTCAGACCAGCAGCCCAGTGGTGCAGACCTCTGCAGCCTTCATCTGACTCTTGCTCTTCCACAGGATCCAGTCATGTCCACCGTGGATTGCGACAAAATCCTTTCGGCTGCCAACATCCTTCTGCAACACTGCGAAACCATCTACAGTCTCTGTGAACTCTACTACGGGAAGAAAAGGAGGCACCCAAAAAAAGTCTGGGTCCAAAGATGGTGTTCCAGAAGAGCAGAGGACGGACTGTACAACAAGCTGATGGTGGAGCTCAGGAGCGAAGACACTCGGGTGTTCCAGAACTTCATGAGGATGCCTCCAGCCATGTTTGACAAAGTTGTGCAGCGCCTGACACCCAGGTTGAGCAAGACAAACACCAACTTCCCACCCAGCCTGGAACCTGGGCTCAAGGTGGCACTCACTCTGCACCACCTGGCCTCAGGGACCACCTACAGGAGCATGCAGTACGGCTGGAGGGTGCCACCCAGCACCATCAGCTTTGTTGTCAGAGAAGTGGTGCAGGCCACCATCGAAGAATACAAGGAGGAGCTCCTCCAGTGCCCCTCCACTGAAGAAGGATGGAAGAAAGTTGCAGAGCAGTGGTATCATAGGTGGAACTTCCCCCACACCGTTGGAGCCATAGATGGCAAGCACGTGGCCTGCAAAGTGCCAGCCAACTCAGGGTCCTCTTATCACAACTACAAGGGCTTCTTCAGCATCATCCTCTTCGCCATGGTCGATGCTGACTACAAGTTCATGTAAATCGATGTTTCAGGCAACGGCTCATCTTCAGATGCCCAGGTATACAACACCAGTCACCTCAAGGAGGGGCTGGAAAGCAACCTCATGGTGGGCTTCCCAGATCCAGACCCGCTGCCCAACGACACGCAAGATGTGCCCTACTTCATCGTAGGGGATGACGCCTTCTCCCTCACAACCTACCTCATGAAGCTCTACACCTCCAAATACCTCACCCAAGAAGAGAGGATCTTCAACTACAGGCTGTCCAGGGCAAGGCGGGTGGTGGAGAACGCCTTTGGCATCCTGGCCAACAGGTTCCAGGTACTTCTCACCAACATGCAGCATCGCCCAGAGACCATGAGGAGGATCGTGGAAACTTGCTGCATCCTGCACAATCTCATGCGCACCCACTACCCAGTCTTGCAGAACAGACTTGTGGACCTCCAGCAAGGCAATGGGGACATGGAGCCTGGGGAATGGAGGCAAGGGCAAAACCTGATCGACACTGAGGATGTGCAAGGGCCCAACAGAGCTCACATGAGACAAAGAAGCAGCGCAACCTCCTGAAACACTGGTGCATCTCCCCAGCTGGAGCGGTGGAGTGGCAAGACAGGATGGTAGATGCTTCATGGATGCTTCCTTCAGCCTGTCTCATCACACGGATGAGATTGGGCCATGTATGTTTGGTTGGGCTACAATGAACAGGGCATAATAAAGAGTTGTGTTTTATGTTGACATGTGTGGATCAATGCTTACATTGTAATTGATAATGAAGTGCCATAGAGGTGGCACCTGGGAGGGTGGACCATACAGTCCCACTATGTTTGCACTGGAGGTTTATCTATCCCACAACTATTACCCATCCTATAGGTATCCCTGCCCACCCCACAGGTATCCCTTCCCATCCCACAGGCATCCCTTCCCATCCCACAGCTATTTTAACCCCTCCCAAAGGTATCCCTGCCCATCCCATTGCTATCTTAACCCATCCCACAAGCATGCAAAGGCTAAACCATTTCTAAAAGTTTCCACCCAGACTTTATAGAAAAAAATTAATGAAGCAAGTATGTGAAACAAAGATAAACTTTATTAATAACAAGCTGTAAAATAAACATGACCCAAGTCAAGTGTCCAAATAAAGTCCATAAATATCCAGGCAGCCAGTCTCTTGCACTCCTCTTGGTCACTCGGAGGTGTGTGCCCAGTCTAAGGTGTTAGGGAGCAGGTGCTGTGGAGGTGGGTGCTGCTGCAGGTGTTATTGGAGTGCCTAGCCCCGAGAGGACAAAAGGGGATGGTTTGTTGAGGAAGGTGTCAGACAGCTGGCTCAGCCCCGTGATGCTGAGAGGTCCTTCCTCCATGCCATGGGGTGTCAGCCCCAGTACTGAGGACAGATGTACTGAGGCCGGGCTTGGCTGTGGGATGGAGGAAGGAGCAGTGTAGTGGGGCTGCCTGCTCTGCAGCGGGGTGAGGACTGTCGTGGTTGGCATCGGTGGCATCATTGGAACCGGTGGCAATGGTATCCCCCGATGACTCTGTGCCTGCATTTGTAAGGGCTGCTGTCTGTGCTGCTGGACCTCCGGGTAGCTGTAGCCCTGGTAGGTGAGGGGCTGTGGGAAGCCTTGGTATGGGAGGGACATCACCTGGGGTAGAGGAGCAGACCTGGACTGGTTGGGAGCAAGTGCCTCTGGGTCTGGAGGGTTGTTAAGCAGCGTGGTGATCCTCTCCTTCACCACCTGGTACTGGGGATCCACCATCTCCTTGAGGGTCTGGTTCACATAATTGAGGAAGGGCTTGCGGTTGGAGGAGGAGGATTCGATGGGGACCAGCTGAGAGAGGAGACCTATGCTGGTGCGGATGGTGTCCCTGATCTCCACCAGGACCTTGTGGCTCTGCCCCTCCTGCGGTCCGGCTCTCTGCCTTACTGTGGTGGCGGAGGTGTGGGTGGATGCGGCTTCGGCAGCGGTGGACTCAATGTCTCCTTTCTCCAACCACACCAGGGAGTCCTCATCACTCTCCACCACACTTTCAACACCTGCCCAGGGGTTCTCCGCCGTGGCATGCTCCACAGATACCTGCATGGAGACAGGGACTGACTCTTGGCCACCAGAGGACTGGCTCCCAGCAGGCTGCCGGAGAGAGAGGGTAGAGATTTTGGCTCCTGGTGCTCCTCGGTGGTGGACCTCACCCTCCAGGAAGCTTCACTTGGCCATGACGTAGGTCTCTCTGTCCGTCAGCTTAACCCTGGCCTGGCCAGATTTTTTGCGGTGCAGCTTCCTGTACCAGGTGTGCATGTGCTTCCACCAGCCGAGGAGCACCTCCAAAGTGTAGCCCATACTCTCTGCCCTCTCTCTCCAAGCAGCCTGCTTCCTTTTGGTGTCCCTGTATAGCCGGTGTCCCTTCCGCCACAGATAGTCGTTCTCTCTCAGCCACTCCAGCACCTCATCCTCGTGCGCTTCCTCAATGTAGTCCTGCCTCCTCTCCCGTTGTTGCATACGCCTCTTCCTCCCTTTGGCAGGACCAGATGGGCCCTCATCAGAGGGGCTTCCAGGTTGTAGGGGCTGCTCCTCCACACCAACAGCATCATCATCATCATCATCATCAGCAGCAGCAGCAGCAGCAGCATCACCAGCAGGATCATAATCAGCATCATCATCATCATCATAATCACCAGCAGGATCATAAGCAGCAGCAGCAGCAGCAGCAGCAGCAGCAAGACCAGGATGAGCAGCAGCAGAGTAAGCACCAGCAGCAGGGTCAGCAAGACCAGGAGCACGAGCAGAATGAGCAGGACCAGCAGGACCAGGAGCAGGTTCAGCAGAGTATGCAGCAGAAGCACCACTGCCAGGAGCAGCTACAGCAGAAGCTCCAGCAACAGAAGAGCAAGCCCAAGCAGCAGAAGCCCCAGCAGAAGATGAGTCAGGAATATGGGGCAGGAGGGTGGCCCTGTCCCTCTTGCCAGGGATGGCGGCAGGTTGCTGAGACTTTTGCTTCTTCCCCATGGTTGTGGGGTTGCTGACTGGCAGGAAGGCTTGCAGGAAGGCTGGCAGGCACCAAGGCTGGCAGGAAGCCTGGCAGGAAGCCTGGCAGGAAGCCTGGCAGGAAGCCTGTTAGGAAGCCTGGCAGGAAGCCTGGCAGGAAGGCAGGCAGGAAGGCAGGCACCAAGGCTAGCAGACAGGCTGGCTGGCAGGGAGGCTGGAAGGCAGGCTGGCAGCAAGGCTGGCAGGGAGGCTGGAAGGCAGGCTGGCAGCAAGGCTTGCAGGGAAGCTGGAAGGCAGGCTGCCAGCAAGGCTGGAAGGGAGGCTGGAAGTCAGGCTGCCAGAAAGGCTGGAAGGCAGGCTGGAAGGCAGGCTGGCAGCAAGGCTGGCAGGGAGGCTGTCCAAGAGGCTGGGAGGCAGGCTGGGAGGCAGGCTTGGAGGCAGGCTGGCAACAAGGCTTGCAGGCAAACATGCAGTCAAGAACTCGAGGTATCCAGCAGCAGGTCTTTCCTCGGAATGCTGGCCACATGCAAGCTGCTTCCCTTTATATCTGCGTGGCTTGCGCAATGCATCCCCCCCACATGCGCAATTAACACTCGGCATCCGTTAGGTTTCCGCTGTGCATCCACTAGGCTTCTGTTCTGCATCCACTTCATCCGCTGTGCATCCGTTCTGCATCCGCTTTTTCCGTTCCGCGTCTGCTTCGCTGAGGCCCCCCAGAAGCCTAGCGGACGCACCATCCGCTTCCATCCACTGGGCTTCCATTCCGCATCCGCTTTGCATCCGCCCTGCATCCTCCCCGCGTCCGTGTTGTCCGCTCCAATTATGCAAATTTTCACCCCTTTTGAGCACGGATACAACGGATGTAACATTTTTCTCTTCCGTTGTGTCCTTTTTGCATCCGTTGGGCAGTGTGACACGGCCTTAACATATATAGTTTCTAACAAATAAAACACGTGGAACCTTGGAACTTTGTTAAAGTAACTCATGGGATCTAACAGGTCTAGAGTGAATGATCATAGAATCACAGAAAGGACCTTTCTGTCAATGAGTCCAACCTAGAGACCTAATTTGGTCTACAAGTTAAGGCACCATGTTAGAAACTGGGAGGCTGTGAATTTTAGTTCCATCTTAGCCATGAAAGCCAGTTGGGTGCCTTGGGCTAGTCATTCCCTCAGCCCAACTCACCTCATAGGGTTGTAGTTGTGGGGAAGACATGTTGGATATGTTCATTAGCTTGAGTTATTTGTAAGAATAATAAAGGTAGGATACAAATAAATAAAATATAAAACCTCTTGTTTAGGGTAAGAATCCAAGTTAAGGCTCCTATGGCTTTAACACATGCAGTGGCCTTCCTAAACAAGTGGTTCCATGGTTACTGTTACTGCTATAGATTTTTTTTAATATTCAATTAGAATTTGCCTTCATGTAATTTGAATCCATTATTTTATGTTATTCATTTGAGATAAAGGAGAACAATTTTGATATTCTATGTGATAACTATATGGCACTGGCAATAGCACCTAGACTTATATACCACTCCATAGTGTTTTACAGCACTCTTGAAGCAGTTTACAAATATCAGCATATTTTCCCCAACAATCTGGGTCTTCATTTTACTGATCTTGGAAGGATGGAAGGCTGAATCAATCTTGAGTCAGTCAGAATCGAACTCCTGGCTGTGGGAAGAGTTAGCTTTCAATACTGCATTCCAACCACTGCAACACCCCAGCTCACATCTCCTATTCCTTATAATTCTGAAGGCTAAAGTTAGCCAGCTTTTTTAGTTTTTCTTTATAAGTGATAGTTTCCAGCCCCACAATCAAATTTGTTGCCCTTCTTTAAAACTGCTTCCATTTTTCCAAATCCTTCTTAAACTGTAGCACTCAGAATTGGACACAGTGCTTAAGGCAGAGTCTGACCAGAGGAGAGGAGGGTGAACAATTATTTCACAAAGATTGGCAATCTTTGAAGATGCACCCTGATATCACAATTATTTGATAGGCAGCCATATGATTTTGTTCATTCATCCTCAGTTTAGAACCAGCTACGATTCCAAGAACTTTTTCACAAGTACCAATACCAAAGCAGGTAATACTCTGAGCTTCTTAAACTCTGACTTCTTGAAGGTGAAGATGTGCATGTCTTATGTTCGGGTTTAGAACCTAAAATAAAGAATTTCAACAGTAGAAGAGAAAAATAGAAAGAGGTAGGTAGGTGGAGGAGGGGCCCCAGCTACGGATATTCACTTTAGTATATGGTATTAAGGGTATTGATACTTTGAACATCATCAGAAAAATCATTAGCATTAGAGAAGCTGCCTCTTTCCCATGCATACGAAAGAAAGAAAGAAAGAAAGAAAGAAAGAAAGAAAGAAAGAAAAAGAAAGAAAGAAAGAAAGAAAGAAAGAAAAAAAGAGAAAAAAATAGAGAAGAAAAGAGAAGAGACATGGCTGCTTTTAAAGGGTTGATGGGCCTGGTAGTAAATGGTGCCAGACATAAATACCTATTACTTCCTCTTCTCAATTACCACATGTTCAATTGGGGGAACAATTACAAATTGAGTTTCTCTTCAAACATCCTAGTTTAACTGAAGAATTTGAGAACATAGGACTATATGTCCCATTTTGTGTTCAGTAAAAGTCTTTTGTGCATGCACTTGATAAGGCTAAATTGCTGTCTTTTCAAATTCATCAATTTTAAGATGGATGGACTTCAACTTCCAGAATTCCCCATCCAGCATGTTTCTTTGTGGGCATTTTGTCTCATTTGGAATGGTCCTGGATTTTGAGAACCAAAGAAGCCTGTGTAGTGTGCAGTGCCTCCATGACTGTTTTTCTGCATGAGGGTTTTTTTTTATCATTCCTACACACACACACACACACTCCTTGCATCTCCTCTATTATTTGGCTTTACTCCAGGCTCAAAAAACACCAAAGTAGGGGAATTCTTATCAATGCATGAAAACCAGCCTTTATTATCTGACAGGAAGTATCTCTATAGAGACTGAACCTGCCATCTCAATAATAGGAGATAGAGGTTTGGCTGTTGAAATCTAACCAGCCCTCAGTCAGAGAGCATATTTTTAGCTGGCGTTTTCCAGCTGCAGACATATTTTACAGCCGCAGAAATCAGAATTTGGCTGACTTTATAACTCTGCAATATCACCTCCTCCTTTGGGACTGTACATCAGAATTCTGCATTGCAACTGAAATACAAAGAGATGCCTGTTGATAAGTAATCCTTGAAGATTGGGTTTTGTGTGAAATGAAACACACACACACACACACACACACACACAAATATCCCACCATATTTGGCAGGGAACATAAATAACTCTGACTAATTTTGGGGAGAATTCTTAGCTCCATAATGGGCTGTCTTGAGGATTCCTTTCTTTGAAGGGGTTGATGTTAATGCAATGTATTAATCAAAGCCAATTATTTCACCAGCAAAGTTATATAAAAGTAGAAAACCCTTCAAGCTGGCAGTCAGATCTGCTAAGGAAAACAACATAAACATAAACAGATAATTCTCCATTTATGATCATAGCTGGGACCATAATTTCTACTGCTCAACAAGTTGTTAAGTGAATCACACCTGATTTTATGACATTTTGCCATAGTTGGTAAGTGAACCACTGAAGTTGTTAAGTGAATCCTGCAATCATTAAGGAAATCTGCCTTCTCTCATTGTGTTGTGGTTCATCGACTGCCAATGGAAATGGCAGTCGAGTCAGAGGAGATGGAGAGGGTGCCATCGGAGCCAGTGGAAGGCTTTGAGGAGCAGGAAGTCTCAGAGTCAGATGCAGAACAGGGTCCATTTACTCAGGTTCAGGCGGAGAGACAGCTGTTTTGGGGGCCTTTGCTGAATGAGGAGGAGGAACAGTTGGGGCCTGTCCCAGATGTGCATATGCATAGAGAAGTGGGGAGAGGTGAGCAACACAGGGTTGAGGGCTAGCTATCCAGGAAAAGAAACCCTTCCATGTCTGCAATATAAGGAGGAGAGGTATGGGAGGTGTGGTTGTCAGAGAATCCATTTATGCTCCAGAAGAGTTCCCTCCAGAAGATTCCTTGCCAGGGTTTCCTTGCCACTATCCAGATTGGTCAGGACTCTTTGTGTTGGGATTGAAGTGCTAATTGAAACTCCCTGTGGGGAACTGTTATGGCCCACCAGCAGCCAGTGGAGCTGGTGGACAGTGAGAAGGTTAGGGAGGAATATGGGCCAGTCCTGGAGGGCCAGTCCTGGGAAGGCTCTGATGAATGCTCTGCATAGGAGGCAGAGATGGGGCCAGGGCTGTCCGACAGTTACCAGCTGCCTTCGGAGTTGGAGATCAGTGGGGCAGAAGAACAGCTGGAGCATGTTCCCAGTTTGTGCATGCACAGAGCTGCCAGGAGAAGAGAACAGTTAAGGAACAAAGGTCAACTTGGGAGTAAAGGCACAGGTGGATAGTGAATGGCCCCTCCCAGAGGGAATAAATAGGAGCGAAAGGGGAGTAGTGTTTGCAGGAGACAATTAGTTTGTTTAATTAGTGTGAAGATTTGTTCATAACTCACAGAGACTTCTTGCTAAGTATTTCCTTGCACAGTGTTGCACTTGGAATCTATCAGCCTGGCAACTCTCCAAGCCTGATAATTTACCCTTGAAAGACTGTTTTCCGGGGCTTTGCTGGATGTGAATGACAGGAATTCATATTAGCCAAATAAAAAGGAGTTTTGTCGGGACAAGAAGTCTGTCTTGTGATTTTGTGAAGGTCAGAACAGGAACTCGGAGACTATTATGGCTTGTGAATCACCTATGGATGTGTGACCTGGAGCTGTGTCAGTGTATGCCATGAATTCCTGTCTTTCTAAATAAAAATGGTTATCTCCTCATAAGTAGGCTGTTGAGTGGGGCTCATGAAGGCTGGGTCAGAATATATTGATTTTGCTTGTCGGAAGCCATCTGGGAAGGGTTGCCAGTCGTGATCCCTTGACCCAGGGATGCTGCAACAGTCATAAATACATGCTGGTTCTTAAGTGCCTGAATTTTGATCATGTGACAGTGGGGATGCCACAACAATTGTAAATGATTGGTTGTAAGTCACTTTTTGCAGTGCCACTGTAACTTCAAATAGTCACTAAACAAATGGTCATAAGTCAAGGATTCCCTGTAAAGGATTCTATTTCAGGATTACTCTGAACATTTATCCAATAAAGTTGTGTCCCAAAACATGACAAAACCCTAAACCTGTGATGGCAAATCTGTGGCATGCGTGTTGGAAGTGGCATGAAGAGCCATTACTGCTGGCATGCGAGCCTTCAGCAAGAGCAGGTCTACTGCACATGCAAGTGTGCCGCGCGCCCAACATCTAGTTGTCATATATCTGGCGTGCATGCATAGGGGGTGGGGCTGTGCAGGAGATGTGTGCACATGCACAGAGATGCACGGTGCACATGGGGGTTTATGCATACACTTGCAGAGATGCACGGCGTGGGGGGGGAATCACATGAGCATACGCAGGGGGCATGGGGGGGTGCGTGCATTGCCTTCTGGGTGCTGGCACATATGCTGCACAATTTTTGGTACAGGAGCCCAAAAGGGTTAGCCACCACTGCCCTAAACCAATGTTTCTAAACTTCACAGCTGTAAGGTATGTGGATTTCAACCAGCCGAGGGGAATTCTGGGAATTGAAGTTCGCACATCTTCCAGTTTCCAAGTTTGGGAAAGACTGCCCTGAACAGAGAAGATTACAGATAGTCCTCCTGGACCATAATTGAGCCCAATATTTCTGTTGTTAAATGAAACATTTGTTGAGTGAGTTTTGCCCCATTTTACAACTTTTCTTGCCACAGTTGTTAAGTGAATCCCGGAGATTGTTAAATTAGTAACACGATTATTGAGCAAATCTGGCTTCCCCATTGACTTTGCTTTCAGAAGGTGATCATGTGACCCCAGGACACTGCAACCATCATAGATATGAACCAATTGTTAAGCATCTAAATTTTGATCACATGACCACAGGGAAGCTGAAACAGTCATCAATGTGAAAAGTGGTCATAAATCAATCCCGTTGTTTTTTCAATCCTGTTGTAACTTACAATGAAACCATTGTAAGTTGAGGACTACTGTATTAATACATAGTGGACTAGAATATTTCGGTCCCTGTTTATCAAACACCTTTTGAATGAAAATTAAGTGAATGCTTGCTTGCAAAAAACAACACAATTTTTTGTTCAGTAACTTAGAAACATGATTGGCAAATCAAACAGGTATTGGAAACTGTATTGTATTTGTTACTTGGGGATAGGCTAAGGGAGATAGAGTAAGACAACTTCTTTGTTACCCATTTTTGATATAATAAAAATGCAGCAAAGATTTTGTTATTAATTTCTTTTATATTTGCCTTTTGCTGCTGTGGGAATGAAGATCTGGGATGTGCATTGCAGATAAGATTTGCCATGGCTACACAGCCAACACAGTTCTAGGCTGCATAAACAGAGGGATCGAATCAAGATCATGTGAAGTGTTAATACCACTTTATAAGGCTTTGGTAGGGCCACACTTTGAATACTGCATCCAGTTTTGGTCACCACAATGTAAAAAAAGATGTTGAGATTCTAGGAGTGGTGCAGAGAAGAGCATCAAAGATGATTAGGGAACTGGAGGCTAAAATATATGAAGAATGGTTGCAGGAACTGGGTATGTCTAGTCTAATGAAAAGAAGGACTATGGGTGACATAATAGCACTGTTCCAATATCTCAGGGGCTGCCACAAGGAAGAGGGATTCTCCAAAGCTATTCTCCAAAGCACCTGAAGGCAGGACAAGAAGCAATGGGTGGGAACTAATCAAGGAGAGAAGCAACTTAGAACTAAGGAAGAATTTCCGAACAGTGAGAACAATTATTTGGTGGAACAACTTGCCTTCAGAAGTTGTAAATGCTCCAACACTGGAAGTTTTAAAAAAGATGTTGGATAACCATTTGTCTGAAGTGGTATAGGGTTTCCTCCTTGGCAGAAGACCTCCAAAATCCCTTCCAACTCTGTTATTCTCTTCTCTTCTCTTCTCTTCTCTTCTCTTCTCTTCTCTTCTCTTCTACATTTGAGATGGTTTTATGACTTTCCCTCATTCCCTATGACCTTTGCATATACTGGAGTTTCCCATCCAAGTTCTAATTAGTCTTAATTCTACTTAGTTGCCACTTGTTCAGATTATATAATTAACCTTACATAGAGATTAAAATTGAGGAAAATATTAAGTCAGAGTTGTTGGGTAGCATATGAATCATATCAATAAATTAGCCCTTACCAAATAAGAAATAGAGGAAGCAGTCTAGTAAAGTTTGTACTAGACAATAACTTTAGTCCAATCTCCTGCTCAAGGAGGAGATCCTATACCATTCTGGACAAATGGCTGTCCAACCTCCAGTGATGGAGCACTCACAACTTTTGAAGGCAACCCATACATGCCACTGATTAATTTTTCTCACTGTCAATTTTATTAATTAAAAATTAAACAGTGGGATGAGTTGCCTTCAGAAGTTGTAGATAGTTGTAGATCTCTAGAGTTTTTTTTTAAAGATCATGCGAGAATCATAGAATTGTTGGTTGGAAGGTTGGAAGGAACTTTGGTGGTTCCATCCAAGATAAATGGTTATCCAAATGTTGTTTGAAAACTTCCAGAGATAGTACACCCATACCTTTAGGAGGCAAGTGGTTCCATTGTTTAATAACTATCATAGTGAAGAAATTTTTCCTAATTTAAAAGAGGAAAACCATTTAAAACTTCAACCTACTAGTTCTTGCCCTACTTTTAGGCACTCCAAAGAATAAATCCACATGTCAATCAGTGACAATCCTTCAACTGTTGGAATACAACTAACATCTCTGTCTCTTCTTTAGGCTAACTAGAGTCCTTATCCAGGCAAAGATTATGAAGAGTGTCTTAGAGATTAAGTGAAATTTAAGCAATTTTTCTTTGGAAAACCCTGGACGGTAGACAAAAAAACCAACCAAGGAGCAAGCAAGAATAGTAACGACTCATGTTTAAGGACTACTATAAAAAAATCATTAAAGCTAGGCAAAGGGATCAACAATTCCACCCTGATTTATGCAAAGAAACCTCAGGAAAGTTAATAGCTATTTTCTCAAACGTCATGCTATGGGAGACATTCTACTAAAATTAGAATAAGGTATGCCACAGTAACATCCAATGATGTTGTCCCAAAGGTATTTTTCCAAAAGGCAACTGGACTTTCTTGTTTTTTTCCCCTCGAAAATATTTTGCTTCTCATTGGAGAAGTTTCTTCAGTTCTAGAAGTAATTCTAGAAGAACTGAAGAAGCTTCTTGGATGAGAAGTGAAACACTTTCAAGGAAAAAAAAAAAGAAAGTCCTTTGGAAAAGTACCTTTGGGACAACCATTACCTGGATGAGTGAGAGCAGTGATGGGATTCAAATCTTTTTACTATCAATTCTGTGGGCATGGCTTGGTGGGCGTGGCTTGGTGGGCATGACAGGGAAAGGATACTGTAAAATCCCCATTCCCTCCCCACTCCTGAAGGAAGGTTACTGCAAAATCCAATTCCCTCCCCGCCCAATAACCTGCTTTCCAGCTCTGTTCTGTACAGGGCAACCAAAGAAGACCCAGCCAATCAGCTGGGACTCAGGAGGCAGAGAATAGATGGGGTTGGCAGGGGCAGTTGGGGGTGGTATTTGCCAATTCTCTGAACTACTCAAAATTTCCACTTCCGGTTCTCCAGAATTGGTCAGAACCTGTTGAATACCACCTCTGAGCAAGAACCTCCCGAAATACCCACACGTGTTATTTTATTTCTGCGGTGGAAACAGATTACAAAGGAGAAATTTTCCTAAGAAGGCTGGCTAATTTAAAGGTTAAGCCCATGTCACACTGCACCAACGGATGGAAAGAGGATGTAAAACGGAGAGAAACACTTGCCATTCGTAGGTTAACGCGATGCATCCGTTCTGTACTCACTGCGTCCATTTTTCTTCCTCTCTATCCATCCAGCATCCGTCGACTGAGTTTCCATCTGCTCAAAAACTTTTGAGCTGCTCAAAACTTTTTGAGCTGAAAATGTATCCAACGAGTCCATTCTGCATCCGCAATGCATATGGGGAACATCCGTTCTATATCTATCATCATCCGTTACGCATCCGCTATATCCGCTAGGCATCCGCTGGGCATCCGCGCAACTCAAATCCGCTCCAGCGGAAAAGGGACACAGGGAGGAAGCGAAACGGATGCGGAATGGACACGCAGCATTAGTAGCACGGATGGAGAAAGGATGAAAGCGGATGCAGCTCACATACAAAGCATTTAAAACGGAAAAAACGTTCCCAGAGGGGACCTATCTCAGATATTAAGGATGTCTAGAGGATGCCTAGAGGATGCAAAAGGACACATAGTGGAAAACCTATATTGCCTATAAAAGGGGGGCAACTCACCTGGATCTCACTTTCAGACCAGTAGCCCTGCTGTGCAGACCTCTGCAGCCTTCATCTGCCTCTTGCTCTTCCACAGCATCCAGTCATGTCCACCATGGATCGTAACACAGTCCTTTTGGTAGCCACCATCGTTCTGCAACAGTGCGAAGACATCTACAGGCTCTTTCAACTGTTCTACGGGAAGAAAAGGAGGCATCTAAGAAGTGTCTGGGTCCGAAGATGGATCGGGAGAAGAGCAGAATACGGACTGTACAACAAGCTGATGGTGGAGCTGAGGAACGAAGACCCTCATGCATTCCAGAACTTTATGAGGATGCCTCCAGCCATGTTTGATGAAGTTGTGGAGCGGCTGAGACCCAGGTTGACCAAGGCAAACACCAACTTCCGGCCCAGCCTGGACCCTGGGCTCAAGGTGGCACTGATTTTCTGCCACGACTGGAGGGTGCCACACAACACCATCAGCATTGTGGTCAGAGAAGTGGTGCAGGCTATCATCGAAGAATACCTGGAGGAGCTCCTCCAGTGCCCCTCCACTGAAGAAGGCTGGAAGAAAGTTGCAGAGCAGTGGTATCAGAGGTGGAACTTCCCCCACACCGTTGGAGCCATAGATGGCAAGCACGTGGCCTGCAAAGCTCCAGCCAAGTCAGGGTCCACTTATTTCAACTCCAAGGGCTTTTTCAGCATCATCCTCTTCGCCATGGTCGATACTGACTGTAAGTTCATGTACATCGATGCTTCAGGCAACGGGTCAGCTTCAGATGCCCAGGTATACAACGCCAGTGACCTCAAGGAGGGGCTGGAACGCAACCTCATCATGGGCTTCCCAGATCCAGACCCGCTGCCCAACGACACACAAGATGTGCCTGACTTCATCGTGGGGGATGACGCCTTCTCCCTCAGAACCTACCTCATGAAGCCCTACACCTCCAGACTCCTCACTTGTGAAGAGAGGATCTTCAACTACAGGCTGTCCAGGGCAAGGCGGGTGGTGGAGAACGCCTTTGGCATCCTGGCCAACAGGTTCCAGGTACTTCTCACCACCATGCAGCATCACCCACAGACCGTGAGGAGGATCGTGGAAGCTTGCTGCATCCTGCACAATCTCATGCGTACCCGCTACCCAGTCTTGCAGAACAGGCTCGTGGACCTCCAATAAGGCAATGGGGACATGGAGCCTGGGGAATGGAGGCAAGGGTGAAACCTGATAGACACAAAGGATGTGCAAGGCCCCAACAGAGCTTCACGTGAAGGGAAGAAGCAGCGCAACCTCCTGAGACACTGGTGCAACTCCCCAGCTGGAGCAGTGGAGTGGCAAGACAGGATGGTAGATGATTAATGGATGCTTCCTTCCGCCTGTCTCATCACAATGATGAGATTGGGCCATGTTTGTTGGGTAGGCCTACAATGAACAGGGCATTTAATAAAGAGTTGTGTTTGTGTTGACATGTTTGGATGAATGATTACATTATTTTTGACAATAAAGGGCCATAGGTGTGGCACCTGGGAGGGTGGACCATACAGTCCCACTATGCTTGCACTGGAGGTTTAATTATCCCACAGCTATTACCCATCCCAAAGATATCCCTGCCCATCCCACAGCTATTACCCATCCCAAAGGTATCCCTGCCCACCCCACAGCTATTACCTATCTCAAAGGTATCCCTGCCCATCCCACAGCTATTACCCATCCCAAAGGTATCCCTGCCCATCCCACAGCTATTACACATCCCAAAGGTATCCCTGCCCATCCCACAGCTATTACCCATCCCAAAGGTATCTCTGCCCATCCCACAGCTATTACCCATCCCAAAGGTATCTCTGCCTATTCCACAGCTATTACCCATCCCACTACTATCCTTACCCATCCCACAAGCATGCAAAGGCTTAAATCATTTCTAAAAGTTTCCACCAAGACTTTATTTAATAAAATAAATGAAGCAAGTGTGTGAAGCAAAGATAATCTTTGTTAATAACAAGCTGTAAAAGAAAAATGACCCAAGTCAAGTGTCCAAAGCAAAAATAAAGTCAACAGGTAGCCACCCAGTCTCTGGCACTCTTCTTGGTCACTCGGAGGCGTGCCCAGTCTCAGGGGTGAAGGGTCCAGGTGCTGTGGAGGTGGCTGCTGGAGTGCTGATCTGAAGTGCCACTGGGGTGCTTGGCCTCGAGAGGACAACAGGGGATGGTGTGTTGAGGAAGCTCTCAGACAGCTGGCTCAGCCCCGTGATGTTGAGAGCCCCTTCCTCCATGATATGGGGTGTCAGCCCCAGTACCGATGACAGATGTACTGAGGCCGGGCTTGGCTGTGGGGTGGAGGAAGGAGCAGTGTAGTGGGGCTGTCTGGTCTGCAGCTTGGTGAGGACTAGCGTCAGTGGCATCGGTAGCGTGGGTGGCATCGGTGGCATCAGTGGCACTGGTGGCGTCCGATGTACCTGTGCCTGGACTGGGAAGGGCTGCCTGTGCTGCTGGACCTCCTTGTAGCCGTAGCCTTGGTAGGGTAGGGCCTGTGGAAAGCCTTGGAAGGGCAGTGACATCACCTGGGGTGGAAGAGCAGGCCTGGACTGGGTGGGAGCAGGTTCATCTTGGTCTGGAGGGTTGTGAAGAAGATAGGTGATCCTGTCCTTCACCACCTGGTACTGAGGTTCCACCATGTTCATGAGGGTCTGGTTGACGTAGGTGAGGAAGGGTTTGCAGTTGGAGGATGGGGCGTCGGTGTGTACCAGATGAGAGAGGAGATCTACGCTGCTCCTGATGGTGTCTCTTATCTCCAGCAGGACAGTGTGGCTCTGCCCCTTCCGTTTGCCTCTCTGCCTTTCTGTGGAGGTGGAGCTGGGGGTGGATGCGGGTTGGGCTGTGGTGGAAGTGTCCTCTACTTTCTCCCACTGCATCAGGGGGTCCTCCACTCGCTCCGCCATGGGTTGTGCAGCTGTCGGGGGGGTCTCCATCGTGGCACACTCCACAGATACCTGCCTGGACACAGGAGCTGACTCTCTGCCAGAAGAGGACTGGCTCTCAGCAGGCTGCCTGAGAGAGAGGGTTGTGAGAGGGGCTGCTCCTTGGTGGCGGATCTCACCCTCCAGGAAGCTGCACCTGGCCATCATGTAGGTCTCTCTGTCCGTCAGCTTGACCATGGCCTGGCCAGATTTCTTGAGGTGCAGCTTCCCGTACCAGGTGTGCATGTGCTTCCACCAGCCGAGGAGCACCTCCAAAGTGTAGCCCAGGCTCTCCACCTTCTCTCTCCAAGCAGCCTGCTTCCTTTTGGTGTCCCTGTAGAGCCGGTGTCCCTTCCGCCACAGATAATCATTCTCCCTCAGCCACTCCAGCACCTCCTCCTCATGTTCCTCTTCAATGCTGTATTGCCTCCTCTCCCGTTCACGCATCTGCCTCTTCCTCCCTTGGCAGGGCCATATGGGTCTTCATCAGAGGGGCTTCGAGGTTGTAGGGGCTGCTCATCCACACCACCACCACCAGCAGCAGCAACAACAACAGTAGCAGCAAAAGCAGGACCAGCAGGACCAGCAGCAGCAGCAGCAGGACCAGGAGCAGGACCAGGAGCACCAGCAGGACCAGCAGGACCAGGAGCACCAGCAGGACCAGGAGCACCAGCAGGACCAGGAGCACCAGCAGGACCAGGAGCACCAGGAGCAGTGCCAGCAGAGTAAGCACCAGCAGAAGCACCAGCACCAGGAGCAGTGCCAGCAGAGTAGGCACCAGCAGAAGCACCACCACCAGAAGCAGCATCAGCAGAAGCACCACCACCAGAAGCAGCATCATCAGAAGCCCCAGCACCAGAAGATCGAGGCCGGGCGGCAGAAGCCCCAGCAGAAGCAGAGACAGGGCCAGGGGGTGGGAGGGTGGCCCTGTCCCTCTTGCCAGGGCTGGCAGCAGATGGCAGAGGCTTCCGTTTCTTCCCCATGGTTGTTGGGTTGCTGGCTGGCTGGCTGGCTGGCTTGCTGGCTCACTGGCTGGCTCACTGGCTGGCTGGCTAGAGAGCTGTGTCTGGAAGCAGGTCTTTCCTCTGAATGGTGACCTGCTTGGGAGCTGCTTCCCTTTATATCTGCAGGGCTGATGCAATGCATCCTCCCCGCATGCGCAGTGAACGCGAGGCATCTGCTCGACATCCGCTAGGCATCCGCTAGGCTTCTGCTAGGCATCCGCTCGACGTCCGCTCTGCATCCGCTCTTTCCGTTCCATGTCCGGTTTGCTGTGCTCCCCCGGAAGCCTTGTGGATGTGCCATCCGCTCCCATCCGCTTCCATCTGCTAGGCTTCCGTGGAGCATCTGCTTTCCATCCCCCCTACGTCCTCCCCCCCGTCCATTCCTTTCCGTGTTGTCTGCTCTGGTTATGCAAATTTTTGCCCCTTTTGAGAGCGGATAACAACAGATGGAACATTTTTCTCATCCGCTGTGTCCTTTTTACAAACATTTTGCATCCGTCAGCCAGTGTGACAGGGCCTTTAGCTTGTTAGATTGTGGCTTAATAATTACACTGCCTATTGCAAACATTAGTAATACTTTTTATCAATGGAGAGATCTAGACTCTTAATATATTCAACCAGGAAGGAACCATATAAATAATGTAACTTTAATCCTTCTGCAATCATTTGAGATATTATCCTTGTTTCTAGCAGATACCTGACTCTGTGGCTTTTAGGGGAGGGGGTCTGAGTTTCCAGAAGAAAACTGATTCTTGTGATAGGTCAGCAAATGAATGTCAAAGAAACAAAAAATGAAAGAGTTAACTAAATATGTAAATTTATGGCTGAGTTTTCTTGTAAAAGTTCCTATCTTTTGTAACCTATCTCTTGGTAACTGGGATTGAACTAGAGTCTTCCACTATAAAAAAATGTTAGCTCTGCTGATCTATTTAGTCACCTTGAAAAATACAAGAATCAGGAATTTGTTCCTGGTCAAGAAATGGAAAAAAAATTATCACTTGGGTTTTGCCCTTTTCAATCGTTCAATGTGCTAGGCTAGCCTTTGGCCAATTTACAAACTTTGATGGTGGTATTCAAGAGCAGGGATATAAAGCATTTTATTTATTTGTAGTGAGTGCTGTGAGACAAGATCTCATTCACAACAGATCATTCTAAAGTAGTTGACTTCCTATCTGCCTCATGGCTGACAACAGTTCCTAAAATAGGCTACCCCTCACTGCCTGTCCACTTCTCAATTCTGAAGAGCTCTTATCAGAACTGTAAGAGGTAGCAGAAGGAAAAGAGGATACACACACACACACATATACATACATACATATATATGTGTGTGTGTATGTGTGTGTGTGTTTTAAGTTTTCGCGGGTACTTATATGTGTGCTGTTCAGCTTCCTTCGGGTATTATCCCACGTCATTGTAGTGCTTTTCAAGTTGTAGCAACGTTTCAGCAGAATCTCATCTGCCATCATCAGGCTTCTGTATTGAGTTCGTATGTGGGTCAGGGTCTCACAGCCGTTGGTTTTAAATTTGAGGCTAGCCTATTATTGTGGCAGAATGTTTTTTTCTACATCCTGATTGGTTGGGAGTCTTGGTCTGTGTTTATTGGACTTGGAGTTTGTTTGACTGGTGTTTCTGGTTTCTTCTGTCTGTTTTGTGGCTTTGATTGGCTGGCAACACTCTGTTCCTGTATTGGAGGCTTTCAGCGCAGCTTGGCTTCGCGTGAAAGGATGGCTATTATCTATTAGGAAGCCAGGTTTCATCTGGGTGCCTGGTGAGGGTGTGTTTGAGCTGGAGGTATCAGAGGGAGTCTGTTTGTGCCCAGGTGTTTGCCTGGCTTGTGGTGTGGAGATCTTTCTATTTGAGAGTGCAGGCTTCCAAATGATTGACAGTCTGGTGAAATCATCTCTTCTATTCATGCTTTCAGGTCTTTTTTCAATCTCTATGGCTTCTCTGATGATTCTGTGGCTGGGGTTTTCTATAGTGGCTAGGGTTTTAGTGCCATTGAAGTTGATGTTGTGACCTGTGGTTTTCATGTGTTGGACGAGTGAGGTGTGATCCAGCTTTTTTACTGCATCTTTGTGTTCATCCAGGCGGGTACTTATTCTTCTATTGGTCTGTCCAATGTATGTGGCCAGGCATGAAGCACAGGGAACTTCGTATATGCCTTGGTTTTCCAGGTCAATTTTGTCTTTCGGGTTTTTAAGGATGGCTGCTATTTTTTTGGTCTGTTTTGAAGGCAGTCTTGGTGTGATGCCTGTGTAGTATCTTACTGATTTTGTCTGTAGTACCTCTTATGTAGGGCAGGACAGCTGTTCCATTGGTCTGTTGATCTTCTAGGTCTCTGTTATGTCTCGGTGTTTTTCTGGATCAGGCCAGTGATTTTGTTTTTGTGGCTGTCAGTACTTTAATCAGGGTGCATAGTTCAGTCTTTATATGTGTCTTGTCTGCCAGGTGTTTGGTTCTGGTGATTAGTGTTTTGGCCACGGAGTTTATCTGTGCCGGGCGGTGGTGGGATTGGGCATTGAGGTACGGTTGGTGTGTGGTTTCTTCTGGTATACGGTGTGTCCCAGTGTGCCATCTGTTCTTTTGTAGATTAGTACATCTAGGAATGGTAGTTGTTTGTTTATTTCCATTTCCATGGTGAACTTGATTTTGGGTTTTGCGCTGTTTAGGTGTGTTAGTAAATTGTTTAGGTTTTCTTTTCCATGGGGCCAAATCACAAATGTGTCATCGATGTATCTTAGCCATAGTTTTGGTTTGTGGGTGGCATTAACCAGGGCTCTGGATTCGAATTCTTCCATGAACAGGTTTGTAATGACATACATATGAAGCTGTGGTTTCAGCATGTGGCTGTAGTTGTTTTGCTAAGTATTTAGCTAGGTTTAGTAGTGGTGCTCCTTTGGAGCTGACTATGGGTCTGAGAGGTATGCCTTCTTTGTGTATTTTTGGGAGGCCATATAGTTTGGGGCATCTGGAAGATTTTTCTCTTGGGGTGATCGTCTGTTGGATTTCTTTGCTTATGTGGCTGGTTTTCTTCTTGGTTAATTTTTCCGGATATGTGGTTGGATCTGTATTTATAGGTTTGTATGTATAGGTCTGTCAATTTTGTTTCGTAATCTTTTCTATCCATTATTACTGTGGCATTCCCTTTATGTGCTGGGAATATGATTATGCTATTATCATTTTTCAGGGTTTGTAGCGCTTTGAATTATTCTTTGTGCAAGTTGCTTTTGGGTGGTTTGCTTGTGCATAGGATGTTGGTAACCTGGTGTCTTATTTTGTCAGCTTCATCTGCATTTAATTTAGTTTTAAACTTGTGGACTTCAGCTCCCAGAATGCCTTCTCCAGTCATGTTAGCTCAGGAATTCTGGGAGTTGAAGTCCACACATCTTAAACTTGCCAAATTTGAAGACCCTTGCAATAAGATCAAGGAGAAAAGGCTTGCTTGAGGTCCCAGCCCTGAGAAATTGCACTTTCAGGATTGAGCCTTCTTAGTAATGGCCCCCTTCACTAGATTATCACTTGTGGAGTTTCTACTGGCTGTTAAAATATAATTCTTCAATAGAGCACCAGCAGGATTCTAAAATTTGAATTGGTCCTAGTATTGCTGCATGGCATTTATAAGGCTGCAGTTTTATGGTTCTTTAAATTATTTTTCCAGATCACTATATGCTGCTCAAAGCCAGTGGGAATGGAATAGAACAGAATACATCAGGGGTGTCAAACTCTCAGTGACATGTTGTTTTCATGTAATGCATCACAAGTTTTCCCCCTCCACTAAAATGACAAATCCGCATACAGACAGGATGTTGTACAATTTGCCTCGTGGTGTAACCGGAACAATTTGGATCTGAACACACTCAGAACTATAGAAATGGTGATAGACTTTAGAAGAAACCCTCCCATACTACCATCTTTTACAATACTAGACAACCCAGTATTAACAGTAGAGACCTTCAAATTTCTAGGTTCTACTATATCACATGACCTAAAATGGACACCTAACATCAAAAAGGTCATCAAAAAAGCACAACAAAGAATGTTCTTTTTGCGCCAACTCAGAAAGGTCAAACTGCCCAAGGGGCTGCTGATACAGTTCTACTGATGAATTATTGAGTCTGTCATCTGCACCTCTATAACTGTGTGGTTTGGTTCTGCAACCCAACAAGAGAGATACAGACTTCAGAGTGTAATGAGGACTGCAGAAAAAACAATTACCACCAACCCATCAAGGACCTATATACTGCACGAATCAAAAAGAGGACTGTGAAAATATTTACCGACTCCTCATATCCTGGACATAAACTGTTTCAACTCCTTCCCTCAAAATGATGCTATAGAACACTGCACATCAGAACAATTAGACACAAGGACAGTTTTTTCCTGAAAGCCATCACTCTGCTAAACAAATAATTCCCTCAATACTGTTCAACTATTTACAAAGCCTGCACTACTATTACTATCAAATTTCTCATCACTCTTTATCACCCATCCCCTCCCACTTGTGACTGTATGACTGTAATTTTGTTGCTTGTACCCTTATGATTTATACTGACTGTTTCCTAGTATGATTTGATTGCGTATTGTACCCTATGACTATTATTGTTGTACCTGATGATTCTTGACTCTTGACGAATGTATCTTTAATGTACACTGAGAGCATTTGCACCAAGACAAATTCCTTGTGTGTCCAATCACACATGACCAATAAAGAATTCTATTCTAAACTGGGATTGGATGTGGCCAGCTCATGATACATCTGGCCTGTGGACCGCAAATTTGACACCCCTGGAATACGTCAATGAAGACTCAATCATCCAGGCCAGAGGTTGAATCATGGCAACTGGACCAAAATTTGTTAATCTGAGACTGTTTCATTGCTCAACCAAGCAATTTCATCAGTCAGAGCAAAATTAGTCGCACATGAAGTCAGAAAGTTGCTGGAATGTACCAACTCTTGCCACATCAAATAAAATTATTCTTTAAAATATAAATATAAATTACAGTTATAAAATGGAAAAGAATAGAATGCTTTATTTGGGCAAGTGTGGTTAGACAGACAAGGAATTTGAATTTGGAAAGAAATAAGCAAATAAATAATCAGATTAATTTGATTATAATCTGGAGAAGCTATAAGAGACTCTTTACATGCAGGGAAGTTACTTCACTATTTGCTGGTGGGACTCCTGAAGGACAGAAGCTAATAAGGCATAGGATATTGACCTATTCAACTTTTTCAGATCAACATAACCATTTGCCAGTTATTATCAGGGCTTCTGTTTTATAATAATTCTCATTGTGTTAATAGGTTTTGGCTGTGAAAATAACTTATGAAGTAAAGCAAATTATTCCTACTGATGAAGGTGGTCATAGTATTGATAGGAGTAGTTACCTTCCAACTCTGAATCATTTTTCAACCTAAGGGGTGTCTAATCTTGTTGTGGATGGCTGAACCTCTTGGTGCAGCTGTATACTTGTTGTAAATTGTCATCTTATTTTAAGTCTCCATCTCCTTAAGAATAATGTCAGGAGCATCACTTCCCTGACTTTTGAAACATCTGTGATGCTATCAGTTATTCTCATTAAACAAATGTGTCCTTAGAAAAACTTGGATGATGCATTGATGTAAGGACATTCTCCTTTTCAAAAAGTTGTCTGGCTCCACTTTTATACTTGGCTGTATACAGGTGGTCCTTGACTTACGACAACAATACAGCCTAAAATTTCTGTTGTCAAATGAGACATTTGTTAAATGAATTTTATAACCTTTCTTGCCACTGTTCTTAAGTGAATTGCTGCAGTTTTTAAGTTAGGAACACAGTTGTGAAGCAAATCTGGCTTTTTGGTTGTCAGAAGGTTGCAAAAGTTGATCACATGAACCCAGGACACTGTCTGCAAGCATCATAAATATGAACCAGCTGCCAAGTATCTGAATTTTGATTGCATGACCATGGCTATACTACAATGGTTGTAAGTATGAAAAATGGTCATAAATCACTTTTTTTCAGTGTTGTTGTAATTTCAAACAAATGGCTGTAAGTTGAGGATTACCTGTATAAATATCTGTTAATTATTCATAGAACAACTTCATATTCCTTCGGAAAATGTTTCACAACTTTGGAAGCTTTAAGATGGAGGGACTTCAATTCCCAGAATCCCCCCACTGGCGAATTCTGGGAGTTGAAGTCGACCCACCATAAAGTTACCAAAAATTTTAAAAATACTGCTTTAGGCCATTAATGCCTGCATGTTCAAATCCTCAAATCCATGCCACCATTGTTATGTTTCTAATCTGAAATACGCATACATTTTATTTCTCTTGCCACTCTGGTCTCCTGGATTCATTTCCAGCCATTTTCCTGTTCACAAAAAGTTTAATAATTCTACCTACTTTTTATGCATCGACAATTCAATTTGTACTTTTTCATGAATACATGATAATCCCCTGATTTTGTTATGGAACCACAGTGCCCTCTAAAGCATTTTGTAAATTGACCCAATGTTGAGAAGTTTGGATTCAGCTTTAGTTCTTCAGAAGAGGTACTTCCTTGTCTAGAAAAGCAAAGCTGGTAAAAAGCAGCTTATCCTTTATAGTTCTATCAAGAATTATTAGAAACGTATAACTTTTACAGATGTAAACAATTTAAAGTATCTCGGATTGCTGTAATATTAACATTAATACAAAGAGATAATTAAAAATCCTAATGAGCTTCTGGAGAAAGATAAATGTAAAAGTGAATGTTAGTTCAGTATTAAAATATGTGCTTAGAAATATTGTCTGTCTCTCTATCTATCTATCTATCTATCTATCTATCTATCTATCTATCTATCTCTATTTATCTATCTATCTATCTAAATATATAAATATCTTCATGACATTTCATATAGATTGAAATTGTTAATATTTTTATGACGACAATCTACTGGACTTTCTTTAAACTATAGTTACTATACAATGGTGGTATTTTAATTTTCCTATATGCAGTTGTATTACTTGGTATACATTTTGACTTTTATTTCCCTATAGAATCTAAGCAGCCAAGTCCAAAAACATGGGTCCAGTTAGTAATGTATGCTGTGATCCTTATGATAAAGTAGCAGGAACATGGTTCCTTTCCAGGAAATATTCTGTATTTTTAATATGAAAACTGTAAGATATATTTAGAAGTCATGGTGGAAAAATGAATTTGATCTTTACAGTACTTACAATGAAGGTACTATGCCAGGATTTATAATCCTGAATTAATAAAGTGTATTCATTCTCTCTTTATGCACTGGACCATGATCAATGCAATGGAAAGACTGAACTATGCTACCCCATGTGATTGAGGTGGAATGATGTTTTTTAAAGGATGGTTTTATGTGACTTACTTGAGAGATAATTTGGTGTAGCAGCTAAAGGTAGCAGGCTAGAAATTGGGAATCTTGTGAGATTTAAGTCCCACCTTAGCTGGCACAAAACCAGCTGGAGGACTTGGGGTCAGTCATTCTCTCTCGGCCTGAAGAAGAAGGAAATGACAAATCACTTTTAAAAATATCCCAAAGGTGTTTTTTCCAGAAGGCAGTTGGATTTTCTTGGGTTTTTATCCTTTGAAGACATTTCACTTCTCATCCAAAAAGCTTTTTTAGTTCTAATTGACTGGTGGAGAAGTCAGCACGATGTCAGAAACATGTTTAAAAGAAAAAAAAACCCCAAGAAAGTCAAGTTGTCTTTTGGAAAAAGCACCTTTGGGATAACAATGACCCGGATGACTGAGAATCTCCATAGACACTTTAAAAATCTTGCCAATAAAGTTTCAGGCAATTGCCAGGAGTGAAGTCTTGATAGCACAAACCAGTGGTGGGATTCAAAAAAAATTACTACTGGTTCTGTGGCCATAGTTTGGTGGGAGTGATGTGGCTTTGTGGGCATGGCAGGGGAAGATTACTGCAAAATCCCCATTCCCTCCCCACCCCACTAACCTGCTTTCCAGCTCTGTTCTCCTGTGCAGGGCAACAAAAGAAGACCCAGCCAATTAGCTTGGACTCAGGAGGCAGAGAAAAGATGGGGACGGGCCAGTCAGAGTATACGGGCCAGGTATTTGCTGGTTCCCCAAACTACTCAAAATCTCTGCTACTGGTTCTCCAGAACTGCTCAGAACCTGCTGAATATCACCTCTGGCAGAAACACACATATAACTTTGTTAAGAAGCCTCTACAGGGTGACCTTCCATTAGCCTTTTCTAATGTCACTGATTGGTTAGTTCTTGTATGTGCTTATGTATATTTGCCTTGTCATTTAAAAAAACACTTTCCCCTTTCTTTCTCAATATTGAAATATGTCCAAATAAATAAAGATTGCTTTAGCTCCAATATAATTTCTGATTTCCCCACTAAGTTCAGGACATTATGGACATCATCTTGATTTGCTAAAGCAACAGGTCTTGCCTTCAGAAGTTGTGGCTGTTTTATCACTGAAGATTTTTAAGAAGTGATTGTTCTCCAAGGTCTCCTTCAACTCTATTATTCCGTATTCTGGAAGTCTGACCTTTATTTATTTCCCCATATTTTAGAAAACTGAATATATTTCAGAAACAAGAGAAAGAAAATAAAGAAAACAAGGAACAAGGAGGGCTTATCTAAATCCAAACAGGTGGGCCAAGTCGCTTTTTCTCCAATCATTGATTCTTCAAGGATCATGTGGTAGAACCCAATAACTTATTTAAGAAGAACTCATTTAGATAAGTGGCAATATTGACTTTATATAAACATATACATATACAATACATATACATATACTGTATTTTCATGTGAAATTCAAAAAATTAGAATATTGTGCAAAAGTTCATTTATTTCAGTAATGCAACTTAAAAGGTGAAACTAATATAGGAGATAGACACATTACATGCAAAGCAAGATAGTTCAAGCCGTGATGTGTCATAATTGAGATGATTATGGCTTACAGCTCATGAAAACTCCAAATCCACAATCTCAGAAAATTAGAATATTGTGAAAAGATTCAATATTCTAGGCTCAAAGTGTCCCACTCTAATCAGCTAATGAAGCCATAACACCTACAAAGGATTCCTGAGCTTTTAAATGGTCTCTCAGTCAGGTTCAGTAGGAATCACAATGATGGGAAAGACTGCTGACCTGACAGTTGTGCAGAAAACCATCAATGACACCCTCCATAAGGAGAGAAAGCCCCAAAAGGTAATTGCAAAAGAAGTTGGATGTTCCCAAAGTGCTGCATCAAAGCACATTAATAGAAAGTTATGTGGAAGGGAAAAGTGTGGAAGAAAAAGGTGCACATGCAGCCTGGAGAGGATTGTCAGGAAAAGGCCATTCAAAAATGTTGGGGACTTTCACAAGGGGTGGATTGAGGCTGGAGTCAGTGCATCAAGAGCCACCACAAACAGACAGATCCTGGACATGGGCTTCAAATGCCATTTTCCTCTTGTCAAGCTGCTCCTGAACAACAAACAACATCGGAAGTGTCTTACCTGCACTAAAGAAAAACAGAACTGGTCTGTTGCTCAGTGGTCTAAAGTCCTCCTTTCTGATGAGAGCAACATTTACATCTCATTTGGAAACCAAGGACCCAGAGTCTGGAGGAAGAATGGAAAGGCACACACTGCAAGATGCTTGAAGTCCAGTGTGAAGTTTTCACAGTCTGAGTTGATTTGGGGAGCCATGTCATCTTCTGGTGTTGGTCCACTGTGCTTCATTAAATCCAGGGTCAATACAGCCGTCTACCAGGAGATTTGGGAGCACTTCATGCTTCTTTCCACAGACGAGCTTTATGGGGATGCTGTCTTCATTTTCCAGCAGGACTTGGCACCTGCCTAAAGCACCAAAACCTGGTTCAATGATCATGGGATTACTGTGCTTGATTGGCCAGCAAGCTCGCCTGACCTGAACCCCATAGAGAATCTATGGGGCATTGCCAAGAGAAAGATGAGAGACATGAGACCGAACAATGCAGAAGAGCTGAAGGCCGCTATTGAAGCATCCTGGTCTTCCATAACACCTCAGCAGTGCCACAGGCTGATAGCTTCTGTGCCACACCGCATTGAGGCAGTAATTGCTGCAAAAGGGGCCCATATCAAGTACTGAGTGCTTATACCTTTCAGAGATCCGATATTGTTCCATGTACAATCCTTGTTTTACTGATTGCATGTAATATTCTAATTTTCTGAGATTGTGGATTTGGGGTTTACATGAGCTGTAAGCCATAATCATTGCAATTATGACACATCACGGTTTGAATTATCTTGCTTTGCATGTAACGAGTCTATCTCATATATTAGTTGCGCCTTTTAAGTTGCATTACTGAAATAAATGAACTTTTGCACAATATTCTAATTTTTTTGAGTTTCACCTGTTTATATATATTTCCTGCACTTTATTTCCTTGTTTTTGAGCACAGCAGATTCGCACGGCAGAGCGGTTTGCCGTGCATCAGCTGTTTTATTCACTGGAGATGCAGCAGGACCTAAGTATAATAGCTAAAAATTGTCTTTTTCTAAATATTGTGCGTGTGTGCAACATGAGCAGTTGGTGCACTCACTGAATTAGTTGTTACACTGGTTGAATCACACCATTGCCTAGATTCCTTTTTTCCCCTAAATGAACTCCTTTTTGTGTTTACCAAGGTGACTCCATTGTTTATAAAAACATCCTAATTGCAAAATTACAGTGATGTAGCTACTTTCTTTGCTTCAGAATTGATATACAGTTTATTATATCTTCTATTATTTGGTATCTGGTAGGAAGATCCAAAATACTTTATGTCTGACTTTCTTAGACTTGTGCGAAAGGGAAAGTTTAGGTAGAAGAGAAGGGTTAGGTTACAAAAGGTATGTTTCAAATCTCCATCCTACATGATGGAAAATGGTGGGGCTTCAGAGTTACTCCTTGGTCGCAGCCCCTTCACTATGGAACAACCTCTTTACTTCAGGATTTGTGCAAGCCAAGTCAATCATCAATGACTTCCATATAATTGGTTGGAAAATAATATTGTAATGTCCAGAGTAATGTAATGTAGAGTCCAACTTGATTTGAGGAAGACTATTTTTAAATCCTTTGCTAGTTGTGAAAGTCTTAGGGGAAAAAACCCCCAGCATCTGTCCAATCAGGTTTAACAACCTCTAGTTTATGTTTGTTAATTATCTTAGAGTCCAAATCCAGCTTTCCAAAGCATTTTAGTAAGGTTTGCTGACCTCTGCTGGCAAAAAGGATTGTCAATTGGACTAACATTCCTTAGTTTTTCTCTACACACTGTCAATTGCATGCATTATAAGGAGATCTTCCCAAACTGGTGGCCCTCAGATATGTAAAATAGTAGTATTGGTGATTTACCCTTCCTTGATAAAATAAAAGGTAATATCAGGTTGGGAAAAACAGCTTTCACAAAGTGAAATTAGATTCAAACCAGATGGAAGTGGAATTGGATAGTAGAAGACTTGACTTAAAGTCAGTTTTAGACTATTCCAGATCAGCCTGTGGAGACATTTGGCTATCAGGTTATTATTGAGACTCCCATCTCATTAATGTTGATAGTTCAACAGTGGAACAACTTGGACCCAGAAATTGTGGGTACTCGAACAAGTTGTGGGTGCTCGAAGTTTGAAAGAAGACTGGACAACCATTTGTCTGAAATGGTGTAGGGCTTCCTGCCTGAGCAGGGGGTTGGACTAGAAGACCTCCAAGGTCCCTCCCAACTCTGTTTTTCTGTTCCTAGATTAGTATCTCATTTGTATTAATCATGGCCTTACACACTCTGCTGTAATATGTTTTTGTAAATAAGTATGATTACTATGTTTGGATTTGTTTTGGTTTTAAATTGTTATCTAAGTTGTTAAGTTGTGAATTATTTATTTGAGATTGAATTTTTGTAATTACTGAATCTCTTTGACATGTACCACACCTTGGTAAATGTGAGTAACAAATTGCTATTGTTGTTATTCTTCAGCTGTGTCTGGGTCAGAGATGGCGCTCAGCAGGTTCTGACCAGTTCTGGAGAACCAGTAGTAGAAATTTTGAGTAGTTTGGAGAACTGGCAAATGCCACCTCTGACTGGCCCTGCTCCCATCTATTCTTTGCCTGCCAAGTCTCAGCTGATTGGATGGGTCTTCTTTTGTTGCCTCACAGGAGAATGAAGCTGGAAAGCAGGTTAGTGGGGTGGGAATGGAAATTTAACAGTCATCTTCCCCTGCCATGCCCACCAAGCCACGCCCACAGAACCAGTAGTAAAAAAAATTGAATCCCACCACTGGCCTGAATATCCAAGTACTGTCAGGACAAAGAATGCACTTGAAGTTGGAAACACCACCCAATTTGTCCATTCCTCCCTTATCACCAAGTGTCATATTTCACCATTTGGTGAAAAATAAACTACCGTATATACTCGCATATAAGCCGATCTCGCATATAAGCCGACCCTTTAAAAACTGCCCCAAAATGAGGATTTTTGAAAAAACTCGCATATAAGCCGACCCCCAAATACCATGGTGAATGCTTTTTTTTTCCCCAAAAATTTGGGGGTTGGCTTATACGCGAATAAATCTGGCTGCCCAACTTCGTGCGATGAGAGCCAAGACTCTCATCGCCTTCGCGGGCAGTGGCTTCGCACAATGAGAGTCTTGCCTCTCATCGCATGAAGTTGGGCAGCGACTTAGTCGTTGCCCGGCGAAGGCGATGAGAGCCAAGACTCTCATCGCGCGAAGTCGCTGCCCGCGAAGGCGATGAGAGTCTTGGCTCTCATTGCGCGAAGTCGGGCAGCCAGATTTATTCGCGTATAAGCCGACCCCCAAATTTTGGGGAAAAAAAAAGCGTTCTAAAGTCGGCTTATATGTGAGTATGTACGGAAAATGTTTGTTAATGGGCATATAATATCAACCAATCCCACATATGTTTGCGGAGCTGGCTGCAACTCCAGAAGTTGGAAAGTATTACTTTAATATTTAAAAGTTGTATAATGGGATTGTACCATTTTTTCTGAGCTAAGAGCTTGAAGACCAAAGATCAAAAGAAATAGTTTGATCCGGCCAAATCCAAAATTCAGTATTGTTGCAGACGTTGAACTGCAGTGAAATACAGTTCCTTTCCATATCTTTAAAGCTTCTCTGTTCTGCTAGTTTGGTAACAAATTTTGGAAATATCAGAGGGTTTCTAGCAAGCTGATTTTAACAGTTGAAGGGCCTTCTTGATTTGAGTGCCCATCAGTACCTCCAATGGTCTCCATCAATCTCCATTGTTCCAGCTTGCTTTTTGGATGTCACATGACCTGAGATTAGGTTGATCCTGACCTTGTCTTCTAGAAAGGCCTCAAAATCAGGGTTTCCCTCGCCCACAGGACATGAGGATTAGGAACCTGAGCCCAAGAAATGTTGATTGATTGCTTTCCTCAACTGCCACTCCATGCTTCTTTATTCATGATAACAATTGCTTTTAATTTTGTTATTTTAACTTCTGCTAGCTGCGTAGTAATTGTAAGATTGGTGGTCATATAAATCAACATAAACAAAGTCATTGACAGCCTGGTTGGGTGATAAGATCATTCAGAAAGATCATCTTATTTTTCTCCTGATTTCCAGGAGCTTTTGGTTAGACACAGAAACTCTTGATTAAAAGAGATCCCTGATGTAGAAGAGATCCCTGATCCCTTGATTAAAAGAGATCCCTGATTCTGATTTAGTTGAATTTAATTCCTGTCAGTTTTACTTTTAACAAAAAAAGTTGTCCAATTTGTTTATCCTGTCTTTATTATTTTTAAATAAACAATTCAAGTTTATGAACAAATCTAACTTTTATTCCTCCTCCTATTTTCCCCACAGCAGCAACAACAACAACCCTATGAGATAAGTTGGGCTGAGATAAAGCAACTGGCTCAAGGTCACCAGACCAATTTTTCTGTATAAGGTGCCTCTAGAACTCTGTCCCCTGGTGATTGACTCAGATCACCCAGCCAGTTTGCATGCAGAAAGCAGGACTGTAACTCACAGCTTCCTGTTTTCTAACCTGGTAATTTAATCAGTAGAATTGAGACTGATATATTCAATCAAGCTTTTGGAATTGTCCTGTGACTTCAGGGTTTATTGCATGGGTATTAATTATGCCTTAATTATTATTTTTATTTTTAAATGATATTTCATATGTTTCATATGTCTTGAGGTTTTTGACACCATTACTTCATTATATCATGCTTGACATTTGTTTTAGTTTTCTGATTTTTTAAAAAAACATCTTGTAAATGCAACAAAATGGGCAGTTCTGTGTCTGTACAGACACATTTGACTACTATAATCAAATAAATAAAAGAAATTCAGTGGAGAAAATATTTCTATTACCTGCACACAGGGGGAGCTAAAGATACATGGATGGAATGCTGTAGTTTCTAAGTAGTGTTGGGATTGGTTTTAATTCTAAAAGAGAATGAAAGAAAGAAAAAGAAAGAGAAAGAGAGAGACAGAAAAGAAGAAGGGAAGGAAGAAAGAAAAAGGAAGAGGGAGGGAGAGAGGGAGGAAGTAAGTAAGTAAGTTTATTTGTATGAGATTATATTATGTGCCATCAAGTTGGTGTTCACTCTTAGCCACTGCATAGATGGATTTTCCACAGGAATGTGCATATTTTGGGGTTTTCATTTCTGTAAGCCCCCTGAGTTCAATCAATCAATCAGAATAGAGCTGGAGGGACCTTGGAGGTCTTCTAGTCCAACCCACTGTTCAAGCAGGAGAACCTATACCATTTCTGACAAGTGACTGTCCAGTCTCTTCTAAAAAACCACCAGTGATGATAAAATGACTACTTGTCCTAAGATAGGAGGAAGGAAGTTAAAGCCAATGCAACAATTCACAACTCCCACTGTTTGGAAGGAATGTTCATCAATATTTTGTGATGTTCCTTTATACTTTTCAAAAGGTGTTATATATGAAGGCCAGAAAGAATATACAGCTGCATTTGGAACACATACAAGGAAAATTTCCAATTAACATAGATATACTTTTCTCTTTTCAAAACTTGTTGATACTTGTTGAAAGGTGTTATAATAAAAACCTATTTTCCTGCTACCTTTCTTCTTCCCTCTTTCACTGATATCTGATCCTTAGATGATCCTGCTACTATTCTAACAGTAGAAAATTCTCCGCAAAGCAGGGATGATCCACAACATCAGGATTGCTCTAGAATCCTAAGAGAAGAACACTATGTATTCAGATATACTATCATTATTTCAAAATCTGGGCTTTTCTTTTAAACAAATCTTCTCATCCTCTTGAAGAACATTTTAACATTTTAAAAAGAAGGAATGTAAACCAACTTTTAGAGTGCTGTGCTGGATCTGACAAAGGCATGATTTTCCAAAGAGTGACCAGCTAGATGCCTATAGGAAAATCATAAAAGGATAGGATTCTTTCTTTGATGTTGTCCAATAAGAACTAATATTCAGAGGCATCCCAATTGTTGCTATTGGCTAAAGCTATCCAGATTGATCACCTTCACATCTTAATAGATTAGAAATAGAAATAGAAATAGAAATAGAAATAGAAATAGAAATAGAA
>BLBF01000049.1:28814-66296 GCA_015471245.1 Laticauda colubrina | reverse complement strand
AATAGAATAGAATAGAATAGAATAGAATAGAATAGAATAGAATAGAATAGAATAGAATAGAGCTGGAAGGACCTTGAAGGTCTTCTAGTCCAGCCCCCTGCTCTGGCAGGAGATCCTATATCTGTGATGGCAAACCTATGGCATGCGTGCCAGAAGTGCGAGCCATCACCCCTACTCAGTTCCATGGCGCATGTGCGTGCGTCTCCTGCCAGCCAGCTGATTTTCAAGTATCTGCCAGGCATGCATGGAGGGGCGGGGCACATGCAGGAGGCACATGCGCATGTGCAGGGGGGTGGGGGGAGCACGGGGGTTGCATGTGCATTGCATTATGGGTGCAGACACGCACACACTTTTGGCATGTGATGACAAAAAGGTTAGCCATCACTGCCCTATACTATTTCAGACAAGTGACTGACTGTACAGGCTCCTCTTAAAAACATCCAGTGATGAAGTACTCACAATCTCTGAAGGCAACTTCTGTTCCACTGGTAAATTGTCCTCACTGTCAGGAAGTTTCTTCTTTTCCAAGTTGCTTCTCTCTTTGATTAGTTTCCAGTCATTGTTTCTTGTCCTGCCTTCTGGTGCTTTGGAGAATAATTTGACCCCTTCTTCTTTGTAGCAGCCCCTCAAATATTGGAATAGTGCTATCACTATTTTTCTCTAGACTAGCCAAATCTAAATCCTGCAACCATTCTTCATATGTTTTCGTGTTTAGGTCTTTGATCATCTTAGTTGCTCTTCTCTGGACTGTAAGAAATGAAGAAATGCACCTTCTTCCCCCTCAGTCTTCCACCATTTTATGAGGCAACTTCCATATCCATTTCGCTATGTTAAATATTTTATATGTTAAATATTAAATATGTCTCTCTCATGTGCCTCACCTGTTTTCTTTTAAGCCCAAAAGCCAAAAAAACATGTAGTACAAACTTCCTTTCATGGGAAAATGTTCTAATCCTAAATCATTCTGGTTCTTTTTGTGCATCCTTACCACTTCTACAATTTCCTTGTTTTGAAGTGCAGTGACCAGAACTGTTTGTAGAATTCTGAACTTTGTCAACCTACCAATTTTTTTAAAGTAAACAATTTACAGTGTTGGCAGTTCCTTTTCTAATGTCTCAAATGCAGGCTTTGTGTCTCCCACCCACAGTAGTTACATAGGCACAGTTGATCCAGAAACTGAACTATTTACTATGACATCGTCTGAGTGAAATGTAATCAGTTCAAACTGCATTAAGATGTCTATAAACTTAAGGTATCTTCTTTTGTCCCTCGCTAACTCTGAAACCCCATTCCCCCTTTTGAAAGTCAATTCTACTAGTCTTGAAAATTCAGAAATGAGAAAGGAGTCTGGTAGTACCTTTTTAGCCTAAGAAATGTATTAAAAGGCATAATATCTCATGAGCTCACTTCATTGGAGACATAAAGTAGCTAAAATGATGAAGCATTTAAAATGGGATAAGGTGGGGTAAAAGGGAAGAGAAGGATGGTTTTCCAGATTCAGGCTACATGTGAGTCAAATTTTCATGATTTTGTTTACATTTTATTATTTTATTATTATTTTTTCTGTGGCCACCAATCTCAACCAAATGACTATGGGTGGCTACAGATTATGACTACCTTATCAATGAGTAGTAAAGGATTGGTAAAAATCCATTGTGTTTTTTGGCAGTTTCTGAGACAGTGTGAAACCTTTATATAGATGTAAATCCAGCAATCTGTTGTTTAATTGCAACAGATTAATTACTACTAACAGATTAACTACTACTAACCAACAACTGCATCCAGTTTTGGTCAGTACAAAAAAAGATGTTGAGATTTTGGAAATTGTGCAAAAAAGAGCAACTAAGATGATTAAAGGCTTGGAGACTAAAATATGAAAAATGGTTGCAGGATTTGGGTATGGCTGGCCTAGAGAAAAGAAGGACTGGGGGTTGGGGGACATGATAGCAGTATTCCAGTATTTGAGAGGCTGCCACAAAGAGGAGGGGGTCAACTTAATTCTCAAAGCACCAGAGGGCAGGACAAGAAACAATGGATGGAAACTAATCAAGGAGAGAAGCAATCTAGAGCTAAGGAGAAACTTCCAAACAGTGAGGACAATTAACCAGTGGAATAGTTTCTGACATTGTGGGTGCTTCATCATTGGAGGTTTTTAAGAAGAGACTGGACAACCACTTGTCTGAAATGGTATAGGTCTCCTGCTTGAAGAGGGGGCTGGACTACAAAACCTCCAAGGACCCTTTCAGCTCTATTCTGATTCTGATTCTAATTGTGTTGGTAAAACTTCTTTGTCAAAACTATGCACTTTCAAATCTGCCCTGCAGCCCTTCATTGAAAGGCTCTGATATTATTTTGTTCTTATTTGGAGTGTCAAAATTGTATCCATCGATTCTTTTCTGCAAAGTTTGGCTCGTTTGTCTTGCATAGAATGCAGAGAGGCATCACTGGCACATGATGGCTTATATCACTTTAGAAAAATAGCATCTGAAAACACCTCTAATCTTGTCTGTGAAGTTGCTGGGGTTTGAGATATTGTTGTTGATATAAATGTGGGGCAACATACACATTGGGGGGGGGGGGGGTTGTTGTTGCAGGGTCTGGTTCAGTGATGGGATTCAAATTGTTTTACTACCAGTTCTGGTGGGTGTGGCAGGTGAAGGATACTGTAAAATTTCTATAAAAGTATGTAATATATTGTAAAATCTCTATAAAATGTAAAAATATAAAAGACTCAAGGTCCATCCTACCCCTGAAAGGACCTAATGATAAAGACTGAAACAACGACACCATTAAAGCCAACCGCTTAACACATTCTTCGGCTCAGTATTTGTAAACAGCAATGGATCATGCCCAGTATTTCCTAGTTGAACCACAGACAACTACAATGACCTAATACATATCGATTTTACAGTAGACAATGTTGAAAAAGCACAACGCAATCTAAAACCATCTTTATCTATTGGACCGGATGGAATATGTGCCTACTTCTTAAAAAAGCTATCCACTGCCACAGCCGAACTTCTAAGCATAATCTTTGAAAAATCTTTCAGGACCAGCTCCTTGCCAAAACTATGGTCACAAGCCACAGTCATCCCCATCTTCAAAAAGGGAGACCCCGCCTAGTTGAAAATTACAGACCAATCTCCTTATGCTGCGTCACCTGTAAAGTCATGGAATCAATTATTAACAAATCCATTATCCTCCACTTAGAAACAAACAACCTATTTTCTAATAAACAATTTGGTTTCAGAAAAAAAATTATCCTGTAATCTGCAACTCTTACACTGCAAAAACATATGGACAACGCAACTCGATCAGGGCAAAGCAATAGACGCAATCTACATAGACTTCTTTGATTCAGTGGTATATGACAAACTACTCCTAAAACTAAAATCTTATGGTATCTCGGGACACCTGCATAACTGGACAAAAGCATTCCTCTCAAACAGACAATAAATGGTCAAAATTGGGAGTGTCCTGTCAAATTCTGTACCTGTGAACAGTGTTGTCCCCCAAGGCAGTGTTTTAGGACCAACTCTTTTCATACTTTACATAAATAACCTCTGTGATCATATCAAAAGGAACTGCATCCTCTTTGCTTATGGTGTAAAGCTATCTAGCACCACAGACAATACTGCTACCCTTCAAAAAGACCTTGACTGTGTATCAGAATGGTCAAATGGCAACTTCAAATCTCAACAAACAAATGCTCTGTCTTACATATTGGCAAAAACAAATTCAGAAAATAAAATACAGTCTGAATAGTCAAGACCTTGTTAATGATCCAAATTTTGTCAAGGATCTTGAAATACTCATCTCTAATGATCGAAGTGCTAGAGCCCATTGTAACTACATAACCAAAAAGGTGTTAAGAGTTGTTAACCTAATTTTATATAGCTTTTTCTCTGGTAATATTATACTAATAATTAGACCATACAAAACATTTGCTAGACCAATACTCGAATACAGCTCATCAGTCTGGAACCCACATTACGTATCTGATATTAACACAGTTGAGAAAGTCCAGAAATATTTCACAAGAAGAGTTATCCACTCCTCTACTTGTTGCATAATACCTTATGCCACCAGACTTGAAATTCTAGACCTAGAAAACCTAGAACTATGCTGCCTTTGGTCCAAACTAAGTATAGTATATAAAATCATACATTGCAATGTCCTACTGGTCAATGAATACTTCAGCTTCAACCCTAACAACACAAGATCACACAATAGATACAAACTCAAGGTTAATCGCACCGAACTTGATTGCAGGAAATACGAATTCAGCAACAGAGTGGTCAATGTCTGGAATACTCTACCTGACTCTGTGGTTTCTTCCCTGAAGCCCAAAAACTTTAACCTTAGACTTTCTACTATTGACCTCACCCTTTTCCTAAGAGGTCTGTAGGGGGTGTGCATAAGCGCACCAACATGCCAACTGTCCCTGTCCTATTGTTTTTTGATATATGTATCCATTTCATGTATTCATAACTATGATTTTACTTGTACCTATTACTTTGTAAGCAATCGATAAACCAAATAATAAAATAAATAAATAAATAAATAAATAGTCAGAGGTGGTATTTGCCAGCTCTCTGAACTACTCAAAATTTCCTCTACCGGTTCTCCAGGACTGGTCAGAATCATCCCACCCCTGAAAGGACCAAATGGGAAAGACTGCAATGATGAAGCTGTTAAGGCCAATCTCTTCAACAGATTCTTCAGTTCAGTCTTTATAAACAGAAATGGTTCATGCCCCACATTTCGTAGTCATACCACAACTATCTGTAATGACCTGCTTCCTATTGACTTTACAGAAGATAATGTAGAAAAGGCACTACGAAACCTAAAATCATCCCTATCTATTGGCCCCAATGGATTATGTGCATACTTCTTCAAAAAGCTCTCCTCTGCCATAGTGGAACCTCTAAGCATTATATATGAGATATCTTTCAGAACCAGCTCCTTACCAAACCTATGATCCTTAGCTACAGTCATCCCTATCTTCAAAGCTTTCCCAGCATGGTTGAAAACTACAGACCAATCTCACAGTGTCGTGTCTCATGCAAAGTCATGGAATCAATCATTAACCAATTCATCACTCTCCATTTAGAGTCAAACAACCTACTGTCCAAAAAACAATTTGGTTTCAGGAAAAAAATTGTCCTGCAATCTACAACTCCTACACTGCAAAAACATATGGACTCCTCTACTTTACCAGGGTAAACCTACAGACGCAATTTACATAGACTTCTGCAAAGCCTTTGATTCAGTGGTACACAACAAACTACTGTTAAAACTAAATTCTTACGGCATTTCCGGATTCCTCCATCAGTGGATTATTGCATTCCTGTCAAACAGGCAACAAATAGTAAAAATAGGGAGCGTTAATATCGAACCCTGCTCCAGTTAATAGTAGTGTCCCCCAAGGCAGTGTTCTAGGACCCACACTCTTTATACTCTATATAAATGACCTTTGCGATCACCTTATAAGCAACTGCGTCCTCTTTGTGGATGATGTAAAACTATTCAACACCACTGACAATGCTACTATCCTTCAAAGTGACCCTGATTATGTGTCTGAATGGTCAAACATCTGGCAACTCCAAATCTTGACCAACAAATGCTCTGTCCTATGCATCAGTAAAAAAAACCAGTACACAAAATACAAACTAGGCAGATATGACCTTGTTGATGATCCTCACTCTGTCAAGGACCTTGGACTTCTCATATCAAATGACCTAAGTGCCAGAGCTCACTGTAACAGCATTGCCAAAAAGGCATTAAGAATTGTGAATTTAATCTTACAAAGCTTCTCCTCTGGAAATATCAGATTGCTAACTAGAGCATGCAAAACTTTTGCCAAACCAATACTCGAATACAGCTCATCAGTCTGGAATCTGCACTGCATATCAGACATTAATACCATCGAGCAAGACCAGAAGTATTTCACGAGAAGAGTGCTACACTCCTCTGCTCACAACAGAATACCCTATATCACCAAGCTTGAGATTTTGGGCTTGGACAATCTTGAACTACACCGCCTATGATTAGGCTTAAGTGTAGCACACAAAATTATCTGCTACAATGTGGTACCAGTCAATGACTATTTCAGCTTCAACCACAACAATAGAAGAGCACACAACAGATACAAACTCAAAGTAAACCACTTCAAACTTGGTTGCAGAAAATACAACTTCAGCAACAGAGTGGTCAATGCCTGGAATGCACTACCTGACTCTGTTGTTACATCCTCTAACCCCCACTCCTTTAACCATAAAACTAACCACTATTGACCTCACCCCATTCCTAAGAGGTCTGTAAGGGGTATGCATAAGTGCACCATCGTGCCTACCGTCCCTGTCCTATTGTCCCGATTTGTCCATAACTATTTCCTGTATTCTTACTCATGTTTATACTTATACCTATTACTTTGTAAGTGGTTGACAAATCAAAATAAATAAAAAATAAAATAAAGTACCACCTCTGGTCTGGTTTCCACATTAGTATCATTATTCTTTGGTTTTTGGTTGCTTGTGAGAATTTCCTTCAGGTTGTGTGGTTGTGTTTGGGTTTGTTATACCATACTGAGAAAGTATGGTATATGTTAGGAATATGACTCACCTAACAGCTATTTGGGTTAGAAATATATAAACAAGGATAAACATTTTAAAACTGTATCTTTAAGAAAATGCAAAACTGTAGTTAGGTGTGGTTTCTCAAACGGCCATAAGATGGAACCAGAAACCTGGGTTGTTTTAGTTTTAGTCTTAATCTCAGAAGAAAGTGTGTCTCAGTCTCTGTTTCCTTCTGTTGGAAAGTATTGCTGTTCCTCCATTTTTCCTAATTGACTGATATTTCTGGATTTAATGTAAATCTGATACTGAACTTTTTTTGACACTGGACTTTGTTACTGAATTATCCCTGGATTGAAAAATTAACTGATTTACCTGTGAATGACTTTGGACTGCCTATTTTAAACTTTGCTTAAAGTTTCTGGAAGTAAAAACCTACATTTACTGTACAGTGTATCTGTGTACTGTGTGTGTATTATTCAAACACTTCTCTCAAATACGTCTCCCTGAATACACTCATTCTCCTAACGGGGAATTACCTCAACAGTATCATTGCTGTGTAGGTTTTGCAGCTCATTAATAATGTTGTGTGGCTTAAATTGTGAGCAATAGTGATGACCAGTGGTAGGCTCTTTTGCTTCTATAATCTGTCTTTTAATAGTTCTCCCTAGAAATCAATCAGGTATGTATTTCAGTCTCTTGAATGTCAGGTTTAATTCAATCAGTTTAGATCTTTGTCATGTGGCCCAGAACAAATATAGTTGTAAGTGCAGAGAGTGGCTATAGACAATAGATTTGGTGATGTGTTCTGGTCTGGAACCATAAAGGTAGTTAGTTAATTAGTTTATTTTATCGTCATTGCACCTTGTACAACATAATTAAATGCCATCTTCAGTGTAATTATACATAAAAAATAAACAAAAACCCACATCCTTCACATTCTATACTGCTTCTGATACTGCATTAACAGCAATAGCAATAGCACTTAGACTTATATACTGCTTTATAGTGCTTTACAGCCCTCTCTAAGTGGTTTACAGAGTCAGCATATTGCCCCAACAATATGGGTCCTCATTTTACTCACCTCAGAAGGATGGAAGGCTGAGTCAACCTTGAGCCTGGTGGGATTCGATCTGCCAAATTGCAGTAGGAGCAGCTTGCAGTACTTGCACTCTAACCACTATGTCACCAAGGCTCTATATTATATATTGCATTATACAGTAAAATTCAATATAGTTATTGCTCTGGGATAGAAGCTATTTTTCAACCTATTTGTTCTTGTTTTTATTGTCCAGTACCGTCTGCCAGATGATAATAATTAAAAAAAAGGTGCACAGAATGAAAGGGATCTTTAAGAATGTTTTGAACTTTCTTAAAGCTATTCCAAAGAGGGGAGAGGGCAACCAATGATTATGTATGGTAATCAGTAGCTTTTGTATATGATAGTGCTTATGTGTGCACTGTGTAAGTTTATAATGATATCAAGGAAGTAAACTTGTTGTGTAGATAGATTGAGTGTGATAGAATGCAGCCCAGATGGGAGGCAGAGCATTCCAGAGGAGTAAGAGAGAACTAAATTCAGATAGTTTGTGTGAGAGAAAGAGATAAAGAGAATACCTCCCTAATATTTCCCAAAGTATATGCTTTAGTGGGATATTAGTATGCTTTAGTTCAGCAAGATTCTGTCTATGGGTGAGAAACAATAAAGAAATCTATTTGGAGGAATCACAGCATCTATTCTTGGTTTTTGGACCCTGAAATTAAGATGAAAATTGATGGTAGAGTGGAAAAGTAACTCGCTGAAATTTGATAAAAGATTCTTTTGTATGGGTGGTTTGGTTAAAATGTAATTAATTATGTCCCACAGACCAGTACATAGAACAGTATTAGCAAATAAATAACATGTTACAAAACAGAATAATTTCACATTTCTGTTAATTAAATTAACAGCCCAAAGGATAATGTCTCCTATTCCTTGAAATTCTATGTAGAGCTGCATTTTAGGGACATTTTACATGCATTTTACACTTATTAAAATAATCTTTTGAAGTCATTGAAGAAAGTGCGCTTCCTATAAGAAGAGAACTCTGTTCTCAGCCATCATAGTTACTATAATAATTCAATTTCCTTTAATTTCAATATGGCCCAGATCCAAATAATAGGATGAAAAGTATGCAGATCTAAGATAATTCTATTCTTATATATCATGCAAAAGGGAAAAAAAGGTAGTTGTACATTCAGATCGGAATCATGTTGTTGAGAGTCTGAACTCAATAATTCCTCGACTGTACTTCAATTTTCCTTCACCACAAGATCTTTATAGTAGCTTATTAGCAAAGCTATGGAGTATAAAGAGAAGGACTCTACACTACAGTTGAGCTGTGGTGCTATGTCCATCTTAACATGACATAAATCCCATTCTGAAGGCATTTGGCTAACCATGTATCAAACCATGCAAAGGCAAGCTATTCCATTGTTTGATTGTTTTCACTGTCAGGAAATTTCTCCTTATTTCCAGGTTAAATCACTCCTTGTTCAGTTTCCATTCATTATTTCTTGTCTGGCCCACAGGCATTTTGGAAAATAGCTGGACCCCTTCCTCCCTGTGGCAGCTCCTCAAATATTGGAAGACTGCTATCATGTCTCCCCTGCTCCTTCTCTTCATTAGACTAGCCATGCCTACTTCATGTAACCATTCTTCATATATTTTAGTCTCCAGTCCCCTAATCATCCTGGTTGCTCTTCTCTGTCCTTTTTCTGGAGTCTCAACATCTTTTTCATAATGTGATGACTAAAACTGGATGCAGTACTCTAGCTGTGATCCCACTAAGGCTTTATAGAGTGGTATTAGTACCTCACTTGATCTTGATTGTATCCATTTGTTGATGAAACTTAGGATTGCATTGGCTTTTTTGGTTGCTGCTGCACACTGCTGGCTCATACTTAGTGGTTGTCCACTAAGACTCCAAGATCCTTCTCACAGTTACTGCTATTAAGCCTGATTTCACCCAATCTATATGTGTACTTTTGGTATGTCTTGCTTAAATGTAGGACTTTACTTTTCTTTACATCGAATTTCATTTTGTTAGATACGGCCCAGTGTTCAAGTTTGTCAAGATCCATCTGGATATTAACCCTATCTTCTAGGGTGTTAGCTATTCCTGCCAGCTTAGTATCATCTGCAAATTTGGTAAGTTCCCCTTCTATTCCCTCACCGATGTCGTTTATGAAGATATTGAAGAGTACAGGGCCTAAGATAGAACCTTGTGGCACTGCACTGCTTACTTCCCTCCATGTAGACTTAGACCTATTAAGGACTAGTTATTGAATATGGTTTGTTAGCCAGGTGCGAATCCATCTGGCGGCAATGCTATCTATTCCACTTTTTTCTAGCTTACCGAGAAGTAGGTTGTGGTCGACTTTGTTGAATGCTTTGCTGAAGTCTAAATATATTATGTCCACAGTATTTCACTGGTCTACTAGCTTAGCCACTGTGTTGAAAAATAAAATAAGATTTGTTTGGCATGATCTATTTTTAATAAACTGTGCTGACTGCTAGTTATTACTTTACTTGTTTCTAGTTGTTGGCAGATCTATTTTTTTTAATTACCTTCCAGTATCTTACCCTTCCTATTTATTAATGCATCTTATTATTTTTAAAGTTCTAAGGAAGTTTGACGTCTGGGTGGATACGGGGCTACACAGATTTCTGGACAAAAAAATGTGCTTAAGGAGCACAATCAGAAAAAAAAAAACATTTGACTGACAGGAGTAGCATTCCTGATGGAGGTCTGTGTAACACTCAAGGGTGGGGGGCAGGGAAGGAGAATCCTCCCTCCCAAGAGTAAAGAACACCCAGACTGAATAAAGCCATGCAGATCTTTGTGTTGCTGGACAAGCTGATTTGGCAATGTCCATTTTCACAGGGTCTGAGAACTTGCAACAAATAGGAGACAATTAACAAGAACAAAGACATTTAACATCAAACATCCCTCTGCCTCTGAAAATTAATTGGGGGAAAATAGGCCTCTTAATCAGTTGCAGACTTGCAACTGTAATAGCTAGCGTGACTCCATTTAATTATTACACTGTAGTCTGGAGCAAAGAGTGGGGTTCTCAGCTTTGTCCTGTAGGAGGTGAGAGGGCAAAAGATGAATTGCATTAAGAGGTCACCAGGGAAAGGAAAGAGGAGGCAAGTCAACATGGCAGTCTGCATGATATAAAGCAACTCAATTAAAAAGAAGGGTGAAAAAAGTTTGTCAAAAGGGTGCAAATATGTGCATGTTATTTATATCTGAAATCCTTTCAGAGAGTTCAAGGAAATTGTGCAGGGCATTTTTGCATGAATCATATCTCACAGCAAAAAAATCAGACAAAGCAGAAATGAACAATAAAATGAAAACTCTACCTCTGTTTGCTGTTTGCATTCGCATCTTTCCGAAGAGCAAAGAGAGAAAGTCCTTTGAATTATAATTATAATATCATCATCATCATCATCATCATCATCATCATCATCATCATCATCATCATCATTATCATGATGATGATGATGATGATGATGATGATGATGATGATGCTATACGACACTTGTTAATATCTGGAATTTCTGAATTTTGGCCCAGTAAAAAAGCAGAGTTAGGGGATGATTAAACTCAAAAATAATAGTCTAAAATTGTTTGGAGCAAGGGTTTCAAACTCAATTTTATTGAGGGGCACATCAGAGTTGTGTTTGACCTCAGGGGAACCAAGGGGGCAGGTGTGGTGGGGTGCATGGCTAGCTCGACGTCACTCACGCCAGGGGCATCTGTGGTGGCCAAGTGCTAAGGTGGGATTTCCCTCAGACCTTCCTCACTCTCATTATAATCTTCCTTCCTTCGCTTTCTTTTTCCTTTCCTCTTTATTCTCCTTTCTTCTTCCTTCCCATTTCCTTATTTTTCCTTCCTCGCTCTCTTCCCATCTTCTCATCTTTTTCTTTGTCTTTCCTCTTTCCCCTTCTCCTTTCCTGTCCCTTCTTGCATGCTCAGTGCAAAAAGGGAAACATTTCTTCTTTTGTTTTGTTTTTAGTTTGTTTTGTTAGCCTCTGCCAGTGAAAACAGAGCCGAGGTGGGGACATGTGCACCCTCTGGGCCCCGTTCTTGGCCGCAACAGCCTCCTGCAGCCCTTTGCCAGTGAAAACAGAACTCGAGGGCTGTGTGTGGCCCTCCTGAGCTCTGTTTTAACTGACAGAGGCACTGCATGCTGGTCCTTTGTTGTTCCCAGGGTGGCCCTGCAGGCCAGATAAAAGCACCCCATGGTTCAGATATGGCCCACAGACCTTGAGTTTGACACCCCTGGTTTAGATACAAAGTGAGGCCTCGAGTCATGCCTACAAGCATCCCAAGAGCTTGCAATAGGAATCATGGTCCAGATAGAAGGTCGGGGAGGGCAAATACCAAGGCAGAAGGTTCTTTCAGGCAAGGAGGGAGCAAGCAAATTGGCTACAACAGGGGTCCCCAACTTCCTCATTTGTGGACCAGCATTGGTCTGTGGCATGCCAACAAATGAGCTGTGCATGGTTTTGCATCCTGTAGGCAGCACACAAAACTATGCGCTCTCTAGTCTGTGGAAAAACCTCTCTCCATGGAACTGGCTCCTGGTGTATTAAATAGCTGCTAGGCTGCAAAATAGTTGCTCTGTCAAGGGTGACTAGAGCCAGCCAGAGTGCTTTCTAGCTTGTAATCAATCCCAGTGGTTCCTGGAATTAGTTTCATGATTTGGCTACATAGTTAGCAGGCAACAAATTGGAGAAGGCTTCTGATCCACCATAAGGAACAGCTGAAATGATTTCCTGACAAATTTGCAGCCATAAGCTTAGTGATGAGTCTTCCCTTGGTGAAGCTGTCCTGTAGTCTAGATTTCATAGAATGTGGGTTGAAAATATCAGATAGTAGCTTCAAAATCCAGGATTCAGCTCTGCAGCATTTAGATGAAAGTTTCCTCGGTTGAAAATGTTTGTGCATTTTACTTCTTGTCAACAAAGAGTTCATAATCTTTGCCATTGTGTTTGATCTGCTTTCCTTAGTTTGTGCTCAGTAGATGGGCTGGGACTATGTACGAGGGCCAAATATCATGCTAAATAAATTGTGAGAGCTGGGAACTCCTTCCCTCCATTCACAATGCATTGAGCTGTCATGACTGGTGAATTGTTAAAGGATACTAATAACATCAGCATAAAACCCAGAGTAACCAAGTCTACTGTTCTGAACAAACCAATGCTGGAATAATATTTGCAAACTTATTTATGCTTACCTCATTCACTACTCCAAGTTGAATCTTTGACCAATGATATTTGTCCCCCCTCCAACTGTCAATAGACTAAATGTCATTGGACTAACTGTTGAATTATTCTGGTCAGCTTGTTTCATCTAGGCTTGGAACCACCATAATGATACTTTGGGCTTCCTTTTGAATGTATCATTCAAGTTACAAGTCTGTGTAAATTACTTAGTTCCAGAATCATATCCAAGATGCATGGGGAAATGTCATTCATTTTTTTGAGGCTGCATTTACATCATTATTAGTTTTGTTTTTCAGTCAAGCACACAGCGTCTCAATGAATTAATACCCTCCAATATTGGACATTCTAGGTTTTTAACAGATTAACAGAGTTGGAAGGGAGCTTGTAGGTCATCTAGTCCAACCCCCTGCACAAGTAGGAGACCCTACACCATTTCTGACAAACGGCAGTCCAGGCTCTTCTTGAAAGCTTCGCATGATGAAGCTCCCACAACTTCTGAAGGCAACATTGTTTGATTGTTCTCACTGTCAGAAAATTTCTCCTTATTTCTCGATTGAATCTTTCCTTGATCAGCTTCCATCCATTATTTCTTGTCTGGCCTTTGGGTACCTTGGAAAATAGCTTGACCCTCTCCTCTCTGTGGCAGCCCCTCAAATATTGTTGTCCTCAAAGACTGCTATCATGTCTCCTCTGGTCCTTTTCTTTACTAGACTAGACGAGTATAAGTTGAAGTTAGTCAAAGGAAGGTTGAAGCGTTTCTGTATGAGCTTTATAGTTTCTTGACTTAAAATCAAGTATGTGTGTGTGTGTGTGTTTGTATGTTTTGAGAAACGGTATATGGACAGCTCTAAAAAAACACCACAAATTGTTCCCCCTGTCAGTCCACCCAAGCAAATGCTAGTTTCCCTGTAGTATCCATGATAAGAATTGTGTACAACTTTTAACCCTGAGCAGGCGGATGTGCTAATTCTTCAGGACAGGCTGCACATATAAGTGTGTGTTTATAGAAACAATACGTCTCCCTTAAAGAGAAAATCTGATCATCAAAGAACAAGCAAACAAAGTCCTTGTGTTTTGTTTGGTCTTTTACTAGTCAAAAATGGCTGTCCTTTAATAAGCCCTGGAGCCAGTACTCAGTAGGACAAGACTTTTATAGGCCAGAGACACCCACGTCAGCTTTCCTTTTCACTGACCTGTGTGCAGCTGAATTGAATTTTCTTTTTAAAGAAAACGATGATTTGCCAGTGCAGATTAAAGAAGAAAAGCAAGGGCAGGGGGGAGGCGGGTATAAATGTGACATTTCTAGACCACCATTTTACATGCAACTGGCAGCTTAGGAATGTTACACAAGAGTTGAAGTTTAAAACAACTCTCATTGTTCCATAAGAGAACTAAAACAGATGGAGTTTTGCTCTGACCTTCTGATCTATGAAACCCTGCTGACCCATATTTTCATTCGAGGAGAAGTTTACTTTTGGATTCGGGTTACATTTGGGGATGAAACAACGGGGTTATAATTAGAGCTTGGACAAAACTAGAGGGAAGTTGGAGACATTTCCCCCCCACCAAAAAAAAAACATCTGGCCAAAATATGGACGCCTATTAAATTATAATCTGGTCAGATCAAGCTTTTACACACTGGTCCTATTCCAAATTAAGGTTCACTTAAGACCCAATTACATCAGTGGTATTAAATAAAGAAATGGGAGGGGATGTCATTTGGACGTTAAGTGTGGCGTTTAGTCTGGAAAAAGCAGAATCTGCTTACTGTAGATAGAAAGTCTTTCCTAGTTTTGTGTGTCTTTGGGTCAACCTTAACTTTTGACAACTGCTCAAACAAGTCTGTAGTTTTCTTGGCAATATCTTAGAAGTGATTTGCCATTGCCTTCTTTATCCTAATGCTAAATGGAGGAAGATGGTCCAAAATTACCCAGCTGGCTTTGTTCTTAAGGCAGGCCTAGATTTCAGCATTTCTTGGTTTCTAGTCAGATGCCTTTAACCACTACACCAACTAGCCCTCCTTCAAACTTTGATTTTGTGGAAAATGGTTGGAACTTGGTGCTTCTTTCTCATCTTGCTCATGACTGATAGCTCAGCATCCTCTTTATGGAGACAATAGTCAGGAATCCTTTCTAATTCCACTTCCAATCTGAGTATCTTTGCTTTTTGAATGTCTTGTTATCATCAGGGTTACATTTATTTTATTTTTTTACCTCAGCGCTGGAATCTTATAAACTTCAGGATTGCTGTGGTTTTTCACTTCAGTTAAGTTTCAGTCAAAAGTATATTGGCTCTAAACAAAACCACAAGAAAAGGAAACTAATGGCATCTTGATTCTATTTCCTCAGCGCAGTAACTGTGAAAGGTTAGCAAAATGTCTGTCAATTGTACTTCCTGATTATGGAGTTCTTACGCCACAAGAGACTCATTTCTATGGATTCTCAGCAATCTTACTACAAATAACATCACACCCTCATCCTGACACCTATTGTGCTCTGTGTTCAGGGGTCAGGAGACCATTTTAACTAGTAACTTACATAGTACTTCCTTTTCTACCAAATGAAAGTATGTATTGAAATCTTGTAAGATTTCGGGGTAGGAATATATTTTAGGAGGTTAAGAAAAAGTAAAGTAAGGATTGGAAAAAAAAAACAAGATAAATTTTGAAGGTTAGTATGTAGAGCAGGATGGTCTAGGCTAGGTTATTTCAATGACTTATAACCAAAATAAAATACTTGTCACCCTTCTGAGAATCAGACATAAAATGCAGAAATAGCAATATTGATTTATTAATCATATTTTTATAGTCACCCATCTCACTCTAGAAAACAGAAAGTTGCAATTAGAGCCTGTGAAATACTTTTCTGCTTGTGGCCTCAAGTGGTACAACAACGATCTTCCAAATTAATGGGAAAAGTCACTTAAGGCAGGATTGCTTAACTTGTAGGCATAACAACAACTAGGACCATCTGTGACATAATTTCTGTCATTTGCTATTTAGAAAGACACTTCTATTGTGTCAGTTTGACTTTGCCTGGGCCTGGAAATTAAGCAAGGTTAGGCCTGGATAGTATTTAGGTGAGACATTACCTACTAATTCCACATCTGTAGGCTAGATAGGGAAGTTGAAATGAAGGCAATGGCAGGCTACTTCAACACTGTTGCCAAGATAACTCCATGGAAGTGACTGTGAAGTCAAAGGGAGTCATACAAACATCATTCAACCCATTCTATTTAATGGCATGAGCTCAACAGATTTGAGGTCACATTCATCATTTGATGTTTCTTGTGTTCCTGATTTTATACTGTATATTGGTCAAAGTATCAAAGACCCTTCCCCTCCCTAAACAGAGAGACAGAATCATGTTAATTATAATAGAATAGAATAACAGAGTTGGAAAGGACCCTGGAAGTCTTCTAGTCCAACCTCCTGCTTAGACAGGATACCCTACACCGCTTCAGACAAATGGTTATCCAATCTCTTCTTTAAAACTTCCAGTGTTGTGGAGTACCCACAATTTCTGGAGGCAAGTTGTTCCATTGATTATTTGTTCTGTCAGGAAATTTCTCCTTAGTTCTAGGCTGCTTCTCTCCTTGATTAGATTCCACCCATTGCTTCTTGTACTGCCTTCAGGTGCTTTGCAGAATAGCTGGACTCCCTCTTCTTTGTGGCAGCCCCTGAGATACTGGAACACTGCTATCATGTCACCCCTAGACCTTATTTTCATTAAACTAGAGATACCCAGTTCCAGCAACTGTTCTTTAGATGGTTTAGCCTCCAATCCCCTAATCATCTTTGTTGCTCTTCTCTGAATTCTTTCTCGAGTCTTGACATCTTTTTTACATCATGGAGACCAAAACTGGATGCAGTATTCCAAGTGTGGCCTTACCAAGGTATTATAAAGTAGTAATCTATCCCTCTGTGACTTAAGGCAGGAGAAACGATTAATTTTATCCAAGGGACCACATTTGAAACAGGGATGTTGTGAAGAGCTGAACCAATAGGACTATAAAGGTACATAGGCATGCACACATGCAAAGTCACCTTCAAAAAAAAAGCAATGTAATTATATTGCGTGCGTGGCATACACTTATTTACATTCAAATTTCTAATTTCTGATTGACCAAACATGAGCTCCACAGGGACAGCCAAAGGGATGGACATGGCCCGAGGGTTGTAAAATACCCAGGTCTGATCTTAAGCAAAAAAGCATTAGTAGTTTCTGCTAGTTTGACTGTGATTGACTGCCCTTTGGCAGCTAATAGTTGGACCAGTCTATTGGGCCTCCTGCTTTGACCTTTTTGGCAGCTGTAGGACATTGCTGGCTCATACTTAAGTCTACTAGGACTCCCAGACCTCTCTCACAGTAACTGCTCCTGAGCCACCTATTCCATAGCTGGTTATTGGTTTTTCCCCCTAAGTATAAAATCTTACTTATCTCATCATTGAATTGCATGTTGTATGATAAGACCCACTGTTCAAGTTTGTCGAGATCCTTCTGGATCTTGAACCCACCTTCTAAAGTGTTGGCTATCCCCTCCCCCCTCAAGCTTGGTGTTGTCTGCAAATGTATAGTGAAAAAGTTTGTTCTTCCCAAAATGGCCACTTTGAGATTTGTAATGGGAGGTTTTAATGTTCTGATACTACTTTGTTCTTGTCCTACTTTGTTCAGGCTTGAGGTCAGCCTGATGTCCATCAGATCATTTGTGCAAAGTTTGACTAGTATGTCCTATGTAGAACCAGAGGGACATGGCTGGCAGATTCAGGTTCTATATGAGGAACATGAAAAGGGCCTCGAACTATGAATAACTGTAAATAAATATCTGAATATGTGTAGTTACACAACTAATTTCATTGGATACCACCATGAATGTCAGAGATCAGAGGTTGTTCCTGCTGTCCTCATTTGCTAGGGGAGAGGGTCACAAGAAAAGTCTTGCTAAAATAAATAAATGTGAAAGAATGTAGATGTAGATGCTCTCCATAACTGAATGGCCTGTTCCTTCAACCAAAGATTTATTTATTTATAAATATATATATGTAAGTCTAGGTGTGTTCAGGTCTTTTCCTGTGTAAGATTAAGAGTATCTTGGTGATGTTTCAGCGAGGTTCTGGATGGTGGTTGTCCTTCCTGAGCGATGAGGAAGCCACGGCTTTGCAGAGCAAGTGAAGCGCTGTTTGCCTGGGTGAGATTTGGGAACGAGGGCAGGAGGAGGCATGCACGCAACCGCGGCTCGCTTTCCCAGCTCTGCCCAGCCCGTACAGCTCTGGTGCGGCCCTGGTGGGATGAGCAGAGGGTCCGGCGGGGAGGCGCTTGCTGCCTTGGTGAGAGCTCTGCCACCAGGAAGGAGGGCCTGCCTGTCAGCTGCGCTGGGTGCCCTCCACTGGACTCTCCGCTCATCCCACTTGCCCAAGAGGGAGAGATCCTCTTGGGCGAGTGCCTTCCCTTGGAAGGCGGCGATGGGAGCGCCTGAAGCCAAGTGTCTCCTCAGGGCTCCAATTGCAGGGAGAAACCTTGACTGGCCACACGTGGCTGCGCCAAATGCTGAGGCATTGCTCTAACACTGCGGCAGCAAGGGAGAAGGGAAAGCAATGGTGGGGGAAGGTCTCCCGATATGAAGTGCCCCACCAACGCAGGCAGCACCATATCCGGTCATGCAACAAAAGTACTTCCCAACAGCAAGCCCCCCCTGCCATTCCCCACCCATTTTGCATGTTTAATATGGGCCTTAATTTGGGGGGAGGGGCTTAATTTGATTTTATGCCAATAAAACATGGTGGGGCTTCCTCATGGTGGAGGCTGTATTGTTGAAGAAACACAGTTGGATGTTGGCTATTTTTTGGTGAGAGCCAAAGGCTGTCCTGATATTGTGTTTGTGGAGAATTTTGCTGATTTTATCTGTGGTGCCTTTGATATAGGGGAAGAGTGTGATACCGTTGTCTTGTTCTGTGTCTTGGTTTTTTGGGGGTATCTCTTTTCGGATTAGATTGGTGATAGTGTTTCTTTGGAATCCGTTGGAAATTAATACATTAGTGAAGGTGTGTAGTTCTGTTCTCAGGTGGTCTCTGTCAGCTAGACATTTGGTTCTGGAGATGAGGGTCTTGGCTACGGAGTTGATCTGTGCAGGGTGGTGATGGGATTGTGCATTTAGGTAGCGGTTGGTGTGTGTTTTTTTTCTAGTAGATGGTGTGTCCTAGGGAGCCATTGGGTTTTTTGTAAATTAGGATGTCCAGGAAGGGAAGTTGGTTGTTGGTTTCTGTTTCCATGGTGAATTGTATTTTGGGATGTAGGTTATTAAGATGTGTGAGGAAGTTGTCCAGTTTTTCTTTCCCGTATGGCCAAATTATGAAAGTATCATCTACATATCTGATCCGGAGTTTGGGTTTGTGTTCAGATTTGTCTAAAGTGTTGGTTTCAAAGTGTTCCATGTATAGGTTAGCGATGACGGGTGAGAGGGAGAGCACCATGGGCGCTCCTTCTATCTGTTTGTATCTTTGTCCATTGTGGATGAAGTATGTGTTGGTTAGCCAGTGGTTGGTCAGATCAAGGATGTGTTCAGGGGAGGTTGTATTTGTTTTGGATGGCTGTCAAGGCTTCTTTAATAGGTACTTGGGTGAAGAGGGATATGACATCAAAGCTCATAAGTAGGTTACGGGGTTGTAGGTTTTGTTTCTTTATTGTTTCTATTAAGTGGAAAGAGTTTTGTATATGCGAGGTGATAAATTCTGTGTAGGCTGGAATTGTTTGGTGAGAAATTTGGCAAGATTCTGTAGAGGTGAGCCTATGGAGCTGACTATGGGTCTGAGTGGTATTCCTTCTTTCTGTTAAGATGTGTGAGGAAGTTGTCCAGGTTTTCTTTCCCATGTGGCCAAATTACAAAAGTGTCATCTAAATATCTAAAGCCCCTGTCACACTGCACCAATGGATGCAAAGAGGATGTAAAATGGACAAAAAAGCTTGCCATCCGTTGGTTAACGCGATGTATCCATTCTGTACTCACTGCCTCTGTTTTGCTTCCTCTCTATCCGTCCAGCATCCGTTTATGGACGTTTCATCCGCTCAGAAAGTTTTGAGCTGCTCAAAACTTTTGCGCGGAAAATGTATCCAATTCGTCCATTCTGTATCCACTAGGCATCCACTAGGCATCCATTCTGCATCCGTTACGCATCCGCTATATCCGCTAGGCATCCGTTCCGCATCCGCGCAACTTGCATCCGCTCGGACGCAGGGAGGAAGAGGAACGGACGTGGAACGGATGCAGAATGGATGCCTAGCGGATGCAGCACAGAAACAAAGCATTTAAAATGGAAAAAACATTCGCAGAGGGGACCTATCTCGGATATTAAGGATGTCTAGAGGATGCCTAGAGGATGCCTAGAGGATGCCTAGTGGAAACCTATATTTCCTATAAAAAGGGGGAGCAACTCGCCTGCATCTCACTTTCAGACCAGCAGGCCAGCTGTGCAGACCTCTGCAGCCTTCATCTGACTCTTGCTCTTCCACAGCATCCAGTCATGTGCACCGTGGATCGTACCACAGTCCTTTTGGCAGCCACCATCATTCTGCAACAGTGCGAAGCCATTTACAGGCTCTGTGAATTCTACTACGGGAAGAAAAAGAGGCGGCCTAGAAGTGTCTGGGTCCGAAGATGGATCAAGAGAAGAGCAGAGTACGGACTGTACAACAAGCTGATGGTGGAGCTCAGAGACAAAGACACTCGAGCATTCCAGAACTTCATGAGGATGCCTCCAGCCATGTTTGACGAAGTTGGGCAGTGGCTGACACCCAGGTTGACCAAGGCAAACACCAACTTCCGGCCCAGCCTGGACCCTGGGCTCAAGGTGTCACTCACTCTGCACCACCTGGCCTCCGGGACCACCTACAGAAGCATGCAGTAGGGCTGCACAGAGCTGAAGAAACAAGCCTGAAGATGATGAATGAGACTTCATCAAAACGTTGCCTAGATACTTCCAATTCTACGCGGGAGAAAACCCGAATAACCAAAGATCCACATACAAATACCAGCGAAAACCTCAGAAAACATATTATATATATATATATATATATATATATATATATATATATATATATATATATATATATATATATATATAAAATATATTACAGCAATCAGCCTTGACTTCCAATAGCCCTGGAACCCCTATGCTGAATCAGGTGACCTGCCTGGTTGTTTACAGTGAATTCATCATCATCATCTCTCTGAGGGATAGTCCCATGTTCCTGGGCTGTACAACTCCAGACACTTCCAAGGTTCAATTTAACTGCATCACTACCTGAAAGTCAGTGGTGGGATTCAAATTTACGACCAGTTCTATGGGCGTGGCTTGGTGGGCGTGGCTAGGGAAGGATACTGCAAAATCCCATTCCCTCCCCACCCCACTAACGTGCTTTCCAGCTCCGTTCTCCTGTGCAGGGCAACAAAAGAAAACCCACGGATCAGCTGGGAGTTGGGAGGCAGAGAATAGATGGGGGCAAGACCAGTCAGAGGTGGTATTAGTCGGTTGTCCGAACTACACAAATTTTCTGCTACTGGTTCTCCAGAACTGGTCACAACATGCTGAAAACCACCTCTGCTGGAATTACAACTCCTAGTTTCTAGTTCCAATATGGTTGTGGCAGTGCTGGTGGCACTAGGAATATCATGCTTGGGATGCAAACATCCAGATGGCCATTGGGTGGAAGAAAACAGAAAAAGTCCTCTCTTGGTTGCCATCTAGTTGTTGACTGGAATGTTGATATCAGATATGGTAGTCCTGATTTAGAGACTTGCTTGATGGAATCCCAATCTGGAAATAATCTGTGGACAAGATGGTTTCCACCTTTTCTGTAACTGACAGGGAATGGAATGCCTCAGACATAACAAAGAAAGACTGTGGAAAACCACAAACAATCCATATGAAGATTAGTTCCTGTTTATCAGTCTTTTATTTATACAGTGACTTTTGATGCTTAGATAACTGAGAATCTCAAATGTTAAGCATTTCCATCCCCTTTTTTGCCCCTTACTTTAGTCTTTCCATGTTTGAGATCTGAGAAACAATTAGTGTTAGACAAAAGATACAAAGAGAGAAAGTGTTTATGACAACTTGTGCTCTTTTAGAAACAGCGAGCACATTTTTGTTCCAGAAAATATGGAAGAACTGCAGATCCATGAGTAAAAAATAGAGAATAAAAGAAAGATTAGAACAATGGTAAAAAGTTTCCAATTGTAACTTTGCCATTTTGTTCTTCTGCTTATGTAACTCATCAGATTTATAGTCAATCTATACTTAATGATATTTTTAATGCATAGAATCTCCTTGTGTCTGTTCCACAGTTCATTTTAGGAATTAAGTAGCATATATTTGGATGGATGACTAGATGATAGATAGATAGATAGATAATAGATAGAAAATAGACAGACAACTAAACAGATACAACCAGACAGACAAGTGTTTTCTAGGTATATGTGAAGTATTTGGGAAATCTCAACAATGTTCTTTTCTTTGTCTAGAACACATCGATCTGGAATGTTCGAAGTAAGTATGGAATATTTTGGGATTCCCTGGAATATTTTTTAGTTCCCTAACATTATGACTAAGCCCAACCTCTTTGAGAATTGTTACATTGCACTTGATTTAATTGTGCAAAAGCATTGTCAGGTTGGGCAAATTAATGATTAGGATTGCATTAACACTGGGAATTCTCAGGATCATGCTATCCCTCCTGAACAAAATCACTCCATTGCATAGTTGTTTGCCATGGATAAGGGGATCTTACTGGTGCAGGAAACTGGTGTGAATTCTGATATTGGTAAAGAACAGGTGGATTGTCCCACCTTCTCTTTAATATAATAGTGTTGATGGCTTCTCCAGGTTTTTTTTTAATCAACATTTTACATCAAACATCACCAACTAGCAGGAAAATATCCATGGCTGGGATTGGTCTGAGGCTGGGGAGCAGGTGCGTTTAGCAATCTGTCCAAAGTTATTCCAGACTTTGCATGTGAACCAACTTTTCATCTGTCAGTTTATCAGTTTATCTTTCCATAGAACTGGTCAGTGGGATCAGAGCAGGGGTGGGATTCAAAAAACCCAGGAACCGGTTTGCTGACCAGTGCGAACTGGTAGAATCCCACCACTGGATATGCCTGGGTGGGTAAGGAATCAGCTCCTCACCATTTCTTCCAGCCTGGAGATCACTGTAGATCCACCCCCACAAACATCTATTAGGAAAGTGTGAAAAAATTGACAGGTATCGTGTGTGTGTCATGAAGCAGGGAATTTGCACTGTTTTTAAAAACAGGCGTAAGGCTCTTTTGAAAGAGGGTAGCATCTGTGTTCAGGCTGTTTCTGGAGATGAATTTATCTTTTTTTTTTTCAGAAGTGCTGCTGCCTGAATAACAGATGACATCTGGGGGTACACTACAGAGCCTATCATCTTTTGAAGCAGGCCATTTTAAATATGTATGCAGACATTTCCTATGTGTGAAGTGGTTTTCAGACAGATAAAGTTCCATGTAAACAGCTGATTACAAGCTTCTCCATAATCAGTAAAGAAAAAGAAAAAGCAACTCTTCTTGCTGCATCATAAGAAGACATTTAGAAAGAAAGTTTTGTCATTTGTCTCAAATGTCTGTGGAAATTCTCAGTCATTCAGGTCATGGTTGTCCCAAAGGTGCTTTTTTTCAAAAGGCAACTGGACTTTCTTGGTTTTTCCATGAAGATGTTTTGCTTGTCATCCCAGAAGCTTCTTCGGTTCTGACTGAATGGTGGAGAATGGAAGAATTAGAAGTGAAGAAGCTTCTTGGATGAGAAGTGAAAGGTCTTCAAGGAAAAAACAAGATCAGTTGCCCTTTGAAAAAAAAGCACCTTTGGGATGATCCTCACCTCAAAGTGAGGTGAGGACTAAGGAAATTTTAATTTAAATAAGAAATAGGTCAGTTGATGAAACTTTTATAACCCTATGGACAATTTGATTGTATGAGTTTGTGTTTCTGAGTTTGTGATGGATTTCTAGGGATGAAGGTGTATGTTTTGTAAATGTGGGCACCTGATCTCCACTCTGGCAGCTTGGCAGCTTGAAAAAAATACCCATGCATCCATGTCTTATGATACTACTTTCCAAAATTTTCAGACCACAAGTTCAGACCAGAAATATGTTCATTAAAAACAAATTCCTGATACATGCACCTAAACAAGAGGCTGTGTGGCAACGCAGAAGATATTGACATTTAGTGATATATTTTGACTTCTCCTTCATATTAAGAAATGTATAAAAGTTTTGAACTCATTCTGAGCTAACCTGATTGTTTTTCATTCACTTTTTACTGAATAAAGGGTCTCCCTCCCTCCCTCTCTCTTGTGTGTGTTTGTGTGTATGAAATCTTCACACAATTGCATAGGTTTCTTATTTGTGAAAGACTGAGACTTTATTTACTGGTTGCCATATGCTAAATAAATAAATTTATTTACTGCTGTGTTTATAGTCTCTGCATCAAAAAGAGCCAATTGCCTGAGAACCTGATAACTTCCCCTGATACTTAGCAGCTTTAGTGGGAGAAAATTGGTTATATCTAAATGTATATTCTGCCCATTTTCTTAGTCTTCTTTTTGGCAGTAGCTAAAAAAGCTAATGCAATCCTAAATTGCATTACAGAGGGTATACAATCGAGATCAAGCGAGGTAATAATACCACTCTATAAAGCCTTAGTAAGACCACACCTAGAGTACTGCATCCAGTTTTATTCACCACATTATAAAAAAGATGTTGAGACTAGAGAAAAAGTACAGAGAAGAGCACCCAGGATGATTAGGGGACTGGAGACTAAAACATATGAAGAACGGTTACAGGAACTGGACATGTCTAGTCTAGTAAAGAGAAGGACCAGGGGAGACATGATAGCAGTCTTCCAATATTTGAGGGGCTGACACCGAAAGGAAGGGGTCAAGATATTTTCCAAAGCACCTGAAGGCCAGACAAGGAATAATGGATGGAAACTGAACAAGGAGAGATTTAACCTGGAAATAAGGAGACATTTTCTGACAGTGAGAACAATCAACCAATGGAACAGTTGCCCTCAGAAGTTGTGGGAGCGCCATCACTTGAGACTTTCAAGAAGAGATTGGACTGCCATTTGTCAGAAATGGTTTAGGGTCTTCCGCTTGGGCTGGGGATTGGACTAGATGACCTTCAAGGTTCCTTCCAACTCTGATTATCTGTTATCTGTTAGTCTTTAAGAGGAGACAAATGGAAGCCGATCAAGTTCAAGCCCATGCAACATTGCCATTGTGACAGCTGCATTGGTTACCAGTGTGCTTCCAGATACAATTCAAGGTGTTGGTTGTTAACCCCCTGTCACACAGCACGAACGGATGGAAAGAGGATGTAAAACGGAGAGAAACACTTGCCATCCGTTGGTTAACACGATGCATCCAATCTGTACTCACTGCGTCCGTTTTTCATACTCTCTGTCCGTCCAGCATCTGTCTATTGACATTTCATCCGCTCAAAAAGTTTTGAGCTGCACAAAACATTTTGAGCGGAAAATGTATCCAATGCATCCATTATACATCCGCTACGCATACGGGGAACATCTGTTAGACATCCGTCATCATCCGTTCCGCATCCGCTATATCCACTAGGAATCCGCTGCACATCCGCACAACTTGCATCCGCTCCAGCAGAAAACGGACACAGGGAGGAAGCGAAACGGATGCGGAATGGACACACAGCATTAGTAGCACAGACATAGAAAGGATAAAAGCAGATGCAGCTCGCATACAAAGCATTAAAACGGAAAAAACGTTCGTATAGGAGTCGTATCTCGGATATTTAGGATGTCTGCAGGATGCCTAGAGGATGCAAAAGGACACCTAATGGAAAACCTATATTTCCTATAAAAAGGGGGAGAAATCACCTGCATCTCACTTTCAGTCCAGCAGCCCTGCTGTGTAGACCTCTTCAGCCTTCATCTTGCTCTTGCTCTTCCACAGCATCCAGTCATCTCCACCATGGATCGTCACACACTCCTTTTGGTAGCCACCATCATTCTACAACAGTGCGAAGCCATCTACAGGCTCTTTCTCCTGTTCTACGTGAAGAAAAGGAGGTGGCCAAGAAGTGTCTGGGTCCGAAGATGTATCGCCAGAAGAGTAGAGTACGGACTGTACAACAAGCTAATGGTGGAGCTCAGGAATGAAGACACTCGTGCATTCAAGAACTTCATGAGGATTTCACCAGCCATGTTTGACGAAGTTGTTGACCCAGGTTGAGACCCAGGTTGACCAAGCAGAGCACCAACTTCCGGCCCAGCCTGGACCCTGGGCTGAAGGTGGCACTGACTCTGCGCCACCTGGCCTCTGGGACCACGTACAGGAGCATGCAGTACGCCTGGAGGGTGCCACACAACACCATCACCATTGTGGTCAGAGAAGTGGTGCAGGCCATCATCGAAGAATACCTGGAGGAGCTCCTCCCGTGCCCCTCCACTGAAGAAGGCTGGAAGAAAGTTGCAGAGCAGTGGTATCAGAAGTGGAACTTCCCCCACACCGTTGGAGCCATAGATGGCAAACACAATGCCTGCAAAGCTCCAGCCAAGTCGGAGTCCACTTATTTTAACTACAAGGGCTTCTTCAGCATCATCCTCTTTGCCATGGTCAATGCTGACTACAAGTTCATGTACATCGATGCTTCAGGCAAAGGGTCAGCTTCAGATGCCCAGGTATACAATGCCAGTCACCTCAAGAAGGGGCTGGAACGCAACCACATCATGGGCTTCCCAGATCCAGACCCCCTGCACAACGACACACAAGATGTGCCCTACTTTATCGTGGGGGATGACGCCTTCTCCCTCAGAACCTACCTCATGAAGCTCTACACTTCCAGATGCCTCACCCATGAAGAGAGGATCTTCAACTACAGGCTGTCCAGGGCAAGGCGGGTGGTGGAGAACGCCTTTGGCATCCTGGCCAACAGGTTCCAGGTACTTCTCACCACCATGCAGCATCGCCCAGAGACCGTGAGGAGAATCGTGGAAGCTCGCTGCATCCTGCACAATCTCATGCGCACCCGCTATCCAGTTTTGCAGAACAGGCTCGTGGACATCCAACAAGGCAATGGGGACATGGAGCCTGATGAATGGAGGCAAGGGCAAAACCTGAAAGATACTGTGGATGTGCAAGGCCCCAACAGAGCTTCACATGAAGGGAAGAAGCAGCGCAACCTCCTGAAACACTGGTGCAACTCCCCAGCTGGAGCAGTGGAGTGGCAAGACAGGATAGTAGATGTTTAATGGATACTTCTTCAGCCTGTCTCATCACACTGATGAGATTGTGCCATGTATGTTGAGTGGGCCGACAATGAACAGGGCATTTAATAAAGAGTTGTGTTTATGTTGAAATGTGTAGATGAATGATTATATTGTTATTGATAATAAAGGGCCATAGGTGTGGCACCTGGGAGGGTGGACCATACAGTCCCACTATGCTTGCACTGGAGGTTTATCTATCCCACAGCTATTAATCATCCCACAGGTATCCCTGCCCATCCCACAGGGATCCCTGCCCTTCCCACAGGTATCCCTGCCCATCCCACAGCTATTACCGATCCCAAAGGTATCCCTGCCCATCCCAGAGCTATTACCCATCCCACAGGTATCCCTGCCCATCCCACAGCTATTACCCATCCCACAGGTATCCCTGCCCATCTCAGTGCTATCCTTGCCCATCCCACAAGCATGCAAAGCTTAAACCATTTCTAAAGGTTTCCACCAAGACTTTATTGACTAAAAGAACTGAAGCAAGTGTGTGAAGCAAAGATAATCTTTATTAATAACAAACTGTAAAAGCAAAATGACCCAAGTAAAGTGTCCCAAGCAAAGATAAAGTCAACAGGTAGCAACCCAGTCTCTGGCACTCTTCTCAGTCATTCTGAGGCATGCCCATAGTCTCAGGGGTGAAGGGTCCAGGTGCTGTGGAGGTGGCTGCTGCTGGAGTGCTGGTCTGAGGTGCCATAGGGTGCCTGGCCCTGAGAGGACAACAAGGGATGGTGTGTGGAGGAAGCTCTCAGAGAGTTGGTTCAGTCCTGTGATGTTGAGAGCCCCTTCCTCCAGGACATGGGGTGTCAGTCCCAAGACTGATGACAGATGTTCTGAGGCCGGGCTTGGCTGTGGGGTGGAGGAAGGAGGAGTGTAGTGGGGCTGTCTGGTCTGCAGGTGAGCGAGGCGAGGCGTGGGTGGCATCTGTGGCATGGGTGGCATCTGTGGCGTCGGTGGCATTGGTGGCATCAGTGGCATCGGTGGCACCGGTGGCGTGCCATGAACCTGTGCCTGGACTGGGACGGGCTGCCTGTGCTGCTGGAGCTCCTGGTATCCGTAGCCTTGGTAGGTGAGGGCCTGTGTAAAGCCTTGGAAGGGCTGTGACATCACCTGGGGTGGAGGAGCAGACCTGGACTGGGTCGGAGCAGGTTCAGCTGGGCCTGGAGGGTTGTGCAGAAGACCGGTGATCCTCTCCTTTGTCACCTGGTACTTTGATTTGGACATGTCCATGAGGGTCTGGTTGACGTAGGTGAGGAAGGGCTTGCGGTTTGAGGATGGTATGTCGGTGTGTACCAGCTGAGAGAGGAGATCTACGCTGCTTTTGATGGTGTCCCTGATCTCCAGCAGGACAGTGTGGCTCTGTCCCTCTAGTCTGCCTCTCTACCTTCTTTTTGTGGAGGTGGAGCTGGGGGTGGATATGGGTTGGTCTCTGGTTGAAGTGCCCTCTCCTTGCTCCCACTGCGTCAGGGGGTCCTGCACGCGCTCCGCCACGGGGAGTGCAGCTGTCAGGGGGGTATACATCGTGGGATGCTCCACAGATACCTGCCTGGACACAGGAGCTGATTCTTGGCCAGAAGAGGACTGGATCTCTGTGGGCTGCCTGAGAGAGAGGGTTGTCAGAGGGGCTGCTCCTCGGTGGCAGATCTCACCCTCCAAGAAGCTGCATTTGGCCATCACGTAGGTCTCCCAGTCCATCAGCTTGTCCGTGGCCTGGCCAGATTTCTTGAGGTTCAGCTTCCCGTACCTGGTGTGCATGTGCTTCCACCAGCCGAGTAGGACCTCCGAAGTGTAGCCCAGGCTCTCCGCCTTCTCTCTCCAAGCAGCCTGCTTCCTTTTGGTGTCTTGATAGAGCCTGTGTCCCTTCCGCCATAGATGCTCGTTCTCCCTCAGCCATTCGAGCACCTCATCCTCATGTTCCTCTTTGATGGAGTATTACCTCCTCTCCCATTCTCGCTTATGCCTCTTCCTCCCTCTGGCAGGGCCATCTGGTTCTAGGGGCTGCTCCACCACACCACCAGCAGCAGCAGCAGCAACAACAACAGTAGCAGCAAAAGCAGCACCAGCAGGACCAGGATCAGCAGCAGCAGAGTAAGCACCAGCAGGACCAGCAGTACCAGCAGGACCAGGATCAGAAGCAGCAGAGTAAGCACCAGCAGTACCAGCAGCACCAGTAGGACCAGCAGGACCAACAGGACCAGGAGCACCAGCAGGACCAGGAGCAGCACCAGCAGAGTAAACACCAGCAGAAGCCCCAGCACCAGGAGCAGCGCCAGCAGAGTAAGCCCCAGCAGAAGCCCCAGCACCAGGAGTAGCGCCAGCAGAAGCCCCAGCACCAGAAGAGTCAGCCCCAGCAGCAGAAGCCCCAGCAGAAGCAGAGTCAGGGCCAGGGGGTGGGATGGTGGCCCTGTCCTTGCCAGGGCTGGCAGCAGATGGCAGAGGCTTCCTCTTCTTCCCCATGGTTGTTGGCTGGAGCTGTGTCTGGTAGCAGGTCTTTCCTCTGAATGGAGACCTGCTTGCAAGCTGCATCCCTTTATATCCACGGGGCTGATGCAATGGATCCTCCCCGCATGCGCAGTGAATGCTTTGCATCCGCTAGGCATCTGCTAGGCTTCCGTGATGCATCCGCTATATCTGCTAGGCATCCGCTCTGCATCCGTTCCTTCCGTTGTGCGTCCGCTTCGCTGTGCTCCCCCGGAAGCCCTGCTTTACCTTTAAAGCCCGAAATGGCATGGATCCAGTATTTATGAAAAGCTATGTTTCCCCTCTGGGATAAGCTTGCCCCACTTTGCCAGCAGAAGAGGCCTGCTACCCATCTCATCTCATAAGGCATTAAAGCATGTGGGATTGAGAGCATTTTCCATTTTGGCCCCATCCCTGTAGAACATTCTACCACCAGAGGTGAGTCCTGCCCTTCTCTTATGTCTTTCTGGAAATAAATGTTCTACAACAGGGGTACTTAATGTCAAGGCCACAGACCAGGTCCAGTCCAAGGGATGTTTAGATCTGGCCCACGGGGTCAGCCGGGAAATCCTGAAGGACTGGTCCGTGGTGCCTCTGCCAGTGAAAATGGAGTTTGGGAGAGACATACGTGACCCACCCAGGCTCCGTTTTGGCTGTGATGGCCTCTTTAGTCATCTGCCAATGAAAGTGGAGCTTGCCCACACCCACCTTGGCCATACCCATCCCAGCCCCGCAAGGTCAAACACAATCCTGATGTGGCCCTCAATAAAGTTGAGTTTGACGCTCCTGTTCTACAGGGATGGGACCACAATGGAAAAGGCTATTCCCTTTACCCAACACGCTTTAATGAAAAGGTATCAAAACTTTTGCCAGTTGGCTGGGGGCCCTGAGCAAGGCACTCACCACTGGAGGTGGCTGATGAGGTAAGATCTCATTCCCATCCCATTTATCTCTTAGCTCTTTTTTGGTTTGGTTTTTTTATACAGTTTTTAATACTATTTTAATCTATGTCCTGTTAATACAGCCACATGGTTGATTCATCAACCATACACCACTCCCAAGTCCTGATAAATGGGAAGCAGTGGTGAACTATCCTGTAAAAAAAATATCACCAGAACACTTTCTGGCAACAACTCAACATGACTCAGATATGGATGTCAACAGTGGACCTTGCAGGCTGTATGGTACCCTTCAAGCTACTTGAAGGAGCAAGGGATTTCAGGGATTTTATGACATTGTTGGAGGAAAATTTTCAGGAAGACCAACAATTGATGATGCCCATGAGAAAAAAGGCTGCCTACATTGTACAAATTGGAATAGGGAATGTTAGAATGTTAAAATGTATTTTAACTCCTTAACTAGTTTTTACTTATTTATAACTACATGTAGTCCTCAACTTATTAAGGGTTCATTTTGTGATTGTTCAAAGTTAAAGCAGCACTGAAAAAAGTGACTTATGATGATTTTTCGCACTTACGACCATTGTGGTATTCCCATGGTCACGTGATTAAAATTCGGACACTTGGCAACTGGCTCCTATTTATGAGGGTTGCACTGTCCCAGAGTCATGTGATCACCTTTTGGGACCTTCTAAAGCCCCTTTCACACTGCACCAACGGATGCAAAGAGGATGTAAAACGGACAAAAAAGCTTGCCATCCGTTGGTTAACGCGATGTACTCACTGCCTCCGTTTTGCTTCCTCTCTATCCGTCCAGCATCCGTCTATTGACGTTTCATCTGCTCAGAAAGTTTTGAGCTGCCCAAAACTTTTGCGCGGAAAATGTATCCAATTTGTCCATTATGCATCCGCTATGCATCCGCTAGGCATCCGTTCCGCATCCACGCAACTCGCATCCATTCGGAGGCAGGAAGGAAGTGGAACAGACGCAGAACGGATGCAGAACGGATGCCAAGCGGAAACAAAGCGTTTAAAACGGAAAAAACGTTCGCAGAGGGGACCTATCTTGGATATTAAGGATGTCTACAGGATGCCTAGAGGATGCCTAGAGGATTCCTAGAGGATGCAAAGGGACACCTATACTGCCTATAAAAAGGGGGAGCAACTCACCTGCATCTCACTTTCAGCCCAGCAGCCCAGCTGTGCAGACCTCTGCAGCCTTCATCTGACACTTCCTCTTCCACAGCATCCAGTCATGTCCACCGTGGATCGTAACACAGTCCTTTTGGGAGCCACCAACCTTCTGCAACAGTGCGAAGCCATCTACAGGCTCTGTGAACTCTACTAAGGGAAGAAAAGGAGGCGGCCAAGAAGTGTCTGGGTCCGAAGATGGATCGGGAGAAGAGCAGAGTACGGGCTGTACAACAAGCTGATGGTGAAGCTCAGGAACGAAGACACTCAGGCATTCCAGAACTTCATAAGGATGCCTCCAGCCATGTTTGACGAAGTTGTGGAGCGGCTGACACCCAGGTTGACCAAGGCAAACACCAACTTCCGGCCCAGCCTGGAACCTGGGCTCAAGGTGGCACTCACTCTGCACCACCTGGCCTCAGGGACCACCTACAGGAGCATGCAGTACATCTGGAGGGTGCCACACAACACCATCAGCATTGTGGTAAGAGAAGTGGTGCAGGCCATCATCAAAGAATACAAGGAGGAGCTCCTCCAATGCCCCTCCACTGATGAAGGATGGAAGAAAGTTGCAGAGCAGTGGTACCAGAGGTGGAACTTCTCACACACCGTTGGAGCCATAGATGGCAAGCACGTGGCCTGCAAAGCACCATCCAAGTCGGGCTCCACTTATTTTAACTACAAGGGCTTCTTCAGCAACGTCCTCTTTGCCATGGTCGATGCTGACTACAAGTTCATGTACATCGATGCTACAGGCAATGGCTCATGTTCAGATGCCCAGGTATACAATGCCAGTGACCTCAAGGAGGGGCTGGAAGGCAACCTCATCATGGGCTTTCCAGATCCAGACCCCTGCCCAATGACACGCAACATGTGCGCTACTTCATCGTGGGGGATGACGCCTTCTCCCTCACAACCTATCTCATGAAGCCCTACACCTCCAAATACCTCACCCATGAAGAGAGGATCTTCAACTACAGGCTGTCCAGGGCAAGGCGGGTGGTGGAGAACGCCTTTGGCATCCTGGCCAGTAGGTTCCAGGTACTTCTCACCACCATGCAGCATCGCCCAGAGACCGTGAGGAGGATCGTGGAAGTTTGCTACATCCTGCACAATCTCATGCGCACCCGCTACCCAGTGGTGCAGAACAGGCTCGGGGACCTCCAACAAGGCAATGGGGACATGGAGCCTGGGGAATGGAGGCAAGGGCAAAACCTGATAGACACTGAGGATGTGCAAGGCCCCAACAGAGCCTCACGTGAAGGGAAGAAGCAGTGCAACCTCCTGAGACACTGGTGCAACTCCCCAGCTGGAGCAGTGGAGTGGCAAGACAGGATGATAGATGATTAATGAGTGCTTCCTTAAGCCTGTCTCATCACACTGATGAGATTGGGCCATATATGTTGGGTGGGCTTACAATGAACAGGGCATTTAATAAAGAGTTGTGTTTGTGTTGACATGTGTGGATGATTATTACATTATTATTGATAACAAAGGGCCATAGGTGTGGCACCAGGGAGGGTGGACTACACAGTCCCACTATGCTTGCACTGGAGGCTTATCTATCCCAATGCTATCCTTACCCATCCCACAGCTATTACCCATTCCAAAGGTATCCCTGCCCATACCACTGCTATCTTATCCCATCCCACAAGCATGCAAAGGCTTAAACCATTTCTGAAAGTTTCCACCAAGACTTTATTAAAAAAAAGAAATGATGCAAGTGTGTGAATCAAAGATAAACTTTATTGAACAAGAAGCTGTAAAACAAAAATGACCCAAGTCAAGTGTCCAAATAAACTCTACAGGTAGCCAGCTACCCAGTCTCTGGCACTCTTATTGCTCACTCGGAGGTGTGCCCAGTCTCAGGGGTGAAGGGTCCAGGTGCTGTGGAGGTGGGTGGTACTGGAGTGCTGGTCTGTATCATCATTGGGGTCCCTGGCCCCGAGAGGACAACAGGGGACGGTGTGTTGAGGAAGCTCTCAGACAGCTGGCTCTGACCCGCGATGCTGAGAGGTCCTTCCTCCATTCCATGGGATGTCAGCCCCAGTACTGATGAGAGATGTACTGAGGCTGGGCTTGGCTGTGGGGTGGAGGAAGGAGTAGTGTAGTGGGGCTGTCTGGTCTGCAACTGGGTGAGGACTGGTGTGGGTGGCATCCGTGGTGTGGATGGCATCACTGTCGGCGGTGGCATCATTGGCGTGGCTGGCATCAGTGGCATCAGTGGAACCGGTGGCAACGGTGTCACCCGATGATTCTGTGCCTGGGCTGGGAAGGGCTGCTGCCTGTGCTGCTGGACCTCCTGGTAGCTGTAGCCCTGGTAGGTGAGGGCCTGTGGGAAGCCTTGGTATGGGAGGGACATCACCTGGGGTGGAGGAGCAGACCTGGACTGGGTGGGAGCAGGTTCCTCTGGGTCTGGAGGGTTGTGAAGCAGCTCCGTTATCCGGTCCTTCACCACCTGGTACTGGGGTTCCTCCATGTTCTTGAGGGTCTGGTTGACATAGGTGAGGAAGGGCTTGCGGTTGGAGGATGAGGAGTCGGTGCTGACCAGCTGAGAGAGATCTATACTGGTGCGGATGGTGTCCCTGATCTCCAGCAGGACAGTGTGGCTCTGCCCCTCCTGTTGTCTGGCTCTCTGCCTTTCTGTGGAGGCGGAGCTAGGGGGTGGTGGATGCGGCTATGACTGTGGTGGACTCGATGTCTCCTCTCTCCCACCGCACCAGGGAGTCCTCCACGCGCTCCACCATGGTGACAACAGCTGTCCGCGGGTTCTCCGCCATGGCACGCTCCACAGAAACCTTCCTGGAGACAGGGACTGACTCTCAGCCAGAAGAGGACTGGCTCTCAGCAGGCTGCCAGAGAGAGAGGGTAGACAGAGGGTCTCCTGGTGCTCCTCGGTGGCAGATCTCACCCTCCAGGAAGCTGCACCTGCCCATGATGTAGGTCTCTCTGTCCGTCAGCTTTTCTGTGGCCTGGCCAGATTTCTTCAGGTGCAGTTTCCCATACCAGGTGTGCATATGTTTCCACCAGCCGAGGAGCACCTCCGAAGTGTAATCCATACTCTCTGCCCTCTCTCTCCAAGCAGCCTGCTTCCACTTGGTGTCCCTGTACAGCCGGTGTCTCTTCCGCCACAGATAGTCATTCTCTCTCAGCCACTCCAGCACCTCATCCTTGTGTTCCTCCTCAATGAAGTATTGCCTCCTCTTCCGTCCCCGCATACGCCTCTTCCTCCCTTTGCCAGGACCAGATGGGCCCTCATCAGAGGGGCTCCCAGGTGGTAGGGGCTGCTCCTCCACACCACCACCAGCAGCAGCACCAGAAGGATCATCATCATCATCATCATCATCATCATCACCAGCAGGATCATAATCAGCATCATCATCATCATCAGCAGCAGCAGCAGCAGGATCATCATCATCATCATCATCATCATCAGCAGCAGCAGCAGGATTAGCAGGACCAGGATCAGCAGCAGCAGAGTAATCACCAGGAGCACCAGCAGCACCAGCTCCAGCAGCACCAGTAGCACCAGTAGCACCAGTAGGACCAGGAGCATGAGCAGGACCAGGAGCACGAGCAGTACGAGCAGTACGAGCAAGTCCAGGAGCACGAGCAGGACGAGCAAGTCCAGGATCACGAGCAGGACAAGCAGGACCAGCAGCAGCTTCAGCAGAGTACGCAGCAGAAGCACCACTGCCAGGAGCAGCTTCAGCAGAAGCTCCAGCACCAGAAGAGCGAGCCCGAGTAGCAGAAGCCCCAGCAGAAGCAGAGTCAGGGACAGGGGGCGGGAGGGTGGTCCTGTCCCTCTTGCCAGGGATGACGGCAGGTTGCTGAGACTTTTGCTTCTTCCCCATGGTTGTGGGGTTGCTGGCTGGCAGGGAGGCTGGCAGGGAGGCTGGCAGGCACCAAAGCTGGCAGGAAGCCTGGCAGGAAGCCTGGCACCAAGGCTAGCAGGAAGCCTGGCACCAAGGCTGGTAGGAAGCCTGGCAGGAAGGCAGGAAGGCAGGCAAGCAGCAAGGCTGGCAAGCAGGCAGGCACCAAGGCTGGCAGGCAGACTGGCTGGCAGGGAGGCTGGAAGGCAGGCTGGCAGCAAGGCTGGCAGGGAGGCAGACAGCAAGGCTAGCAGGGAGGCTGGCCAGGAGGCTTGGAGGCAGGCTGGCAGGAAGGCTGGCAGCAAGGCTTGCAGGCAGGCATGCAGGCAGGGCAGGCAAGGACTCAATGTATCTTGCAGCAGGTCTTTCCTCTGAATGCTGGCCACGTGCGAGCTGCTTCCCTTTATATCTGGGGGGCTTGCGCAATGCATCCCCCCCGCACGCGCAATTAACGACAGGCATCCGCTAGACTTCCGCTGTGCATCCACTAGGTTTCTGCTCTACATCCGCTTAATCCGCTGTGCATCCGCTGTGCATCCGCTTCATCCGTTCGACGTCTGCTTTGCTGAGGTCCCCCGGAAGCCTAGCGGATGTGCCATCTGCTCCCATCCACTTCCATCCGCTAGGCTTCCGTTCTGCATCCGCTTTCCATCCGCCCTGCATCCTCCCGGCGTCCATGTTATCCGCTCCGGTTATGCAAATTTTTGCCCCTTTTTTGAGCGGATAACAACGGATGGAACCTTTTTTCGTCCGTTGTGTCCGTTTTGCATCTGTTGGGCAGTGTGACAGGGCCTTAACGAACAAAGTAATAGGCAAGCCAGATTCCCTTAACAACCATGTTACTAATTTAACTCCTGCATTGATTCACTGAAGAACTATGGCAAGGACGGTCATGAGATGGGGCAAAACTCACTCAAAAAATGTTTCGCTTTTAGGTTCACTTGCGGGCGTTCGTCAAAGATTACCTATGATAAGCCCCCCCCCCCCCAAATCCCCTTGTAGGGGAGATGGGTGGCATAACAAACAAACAAAAAAATAAATTCTCATGGAATTCTGAGGTTCTGCAGAAAAGTTTGAAAACTTTGGGCATGTACAATTTTAGGAAGCAATGCACTGTGTTAAAACTGCAATATCATCTGATCTAACTTCATCACGATCATGAAAAAAGTACATCCATTTTATTATCTTTTTTTGAAATCATCATCAGTCATAATCATACGTTTTCTTTTTGTCTTTGTACAAGCTGATTAAGATGGATCATTCTTTCCTTTTTTTTAATAAAAGAAATGTCATCGAGCCAATATTTAGAGGCATTGCAAAAAAGCAAGTTTTAAACTTAAAGATCCATTTATAAGCACATTTCTGGTTCATGTACATCTGTAAGCCTTCAATTCATTGGATTCAAGTGAAGCTGAAGGACAGCTGTGGAATTAAATCCAGTCAAACGTTTCTATCTGGGAGGGGGAAATTGTGTCTTGAGGGCATGGCTCATCTTTATTATTTCCCAAGTTCAGTTTGAAAGAAAGTAGAATAAGTTAAAAGAGCATTCTTCAAAGATTTAAGAGTGAAAGGGTAATTTAATGCTTACAAGGTACCGGATAGTACATTTAATTAAATTGTACTTTACCATCTTCAGAAGGCTTGTGGCAAGCAATGTACCCTACATATTTTTAATTGGCAGAATTTAAACTAAAGTTTGACTGAATTGCCAAGACTTCTCAAAATGGATTGTTTTGTTTTATTATATTTCAGGGTTGAGATGAAATCACTTGGAAGGGGAGGGACTGGGAAATTACCAGCAAAGCAAGACTGTATTTCTTCTGTTTATTTTTTATTTCTATTAAAATACGGAGTACACCTTACTGGTGCTTATGTACCCCCCAGCTCAG
>BLBF01000049.1:12401-28414 GCA_015471245.1 Laticauda colubrina | reverse complement strand
ACCTGATCTGTATAGGGATGCATGTGAAATCTTTTCCTTGAATGTACTATGTGAACATTACCTGGAATAATTGAGAAGAAGCATAACTTAAGACAGGCATGCAGAATTATTCATGAATTTATTAATCAGACCTCCCCATCTTACTGAATGAGACTCTGGGTAGTACACTACAATCAGATAAGATAAAAAATAAGTAGAAAACTGAAAGTGCATTATGTAAATATAAAATATATTATAAAATATGAAAGTTCTTTAAATTCAATCCCGGGCAAGGTTAGAAAAAAATGCTGAAGAGCCATTGATAGCCAGTATCAACAAACCCAGAACAGAACAGAATAACAGAGTTGGAAGGGACCTTGGAAGTCTTCTAGTCCAACCCACTGCCTAGGCAGGAAACCCTACATCACTTTAGCCAAATGGCTATCCAACCTCTTCTTAAAAACTTCCAGTGCTAGAGCATCCACAAGTTCTGGAGGCAAGTTGTTCCACTGATTAATTGTCCTCATTTCTCCTTACTTCTAGGTTGCTTCTCTCCTTGATTAGTTTCCATCCATTGGTTCTTGTCTTGCCCTCAGGTACTTTGGAGAACAGCTTGACTCCCTCTTCTTTGTGGCAACCCCTAAGATATCAGAACATTGCTATCATGTCAGCCCTAATCTTTATTTTCATGAGACTAGACATACCCAATTCCAATTCATATTACATACAACCACTTTTCAAAATGAATGAAAGGACCCTTTCTTACAGTCAAGTCTTAACTATTTCCCAATAATTACCCAAATAAGTCATATTAATTAAGATCCTGGAGACTATATGTATTTATCCTCATTCTTAATAATTAGTGATACCCCTATTTGTTTCATCATTTCTTAAAGCTGGTGGATTTTACCAACTATTTGGATGCATCTAATCTAAATACTGTATATGGAGATTCTCACTCATCCAGGTCATAGCTGTCTGAAAATGCATTTTCAAAAGGCAACTGAACTTTCTTTGTTTTTTCCTTGAAGTCATTTCACTTCTGATCCAAGAAGCTTCTTTAGTTCTGACTGAACTAAAGAAGAATGGAAAGTCAGAACTGCAGAAGCTTCTTGGATCAGAAGCGAAACGTCTTCAAGAAAAAAAGACAAAGAAAATCCAGTTGCCTTTTGAAAAAGCACTTTGGGACAACCTAAACACTCCACCATTCGGTTCTACTGGTTAATTTTTTTTCTTCTTTTTAAGTACACTCCAGGGACCTTGCAGATTTTGAAATCTCCTGTTCTTTCATAATGATCGGTACTGCTCAGTGGGTTGAGGCATTAAAGAAAATGGAGAGTCTCCAGTTATAATGTATGCTATTTTGGTGATTAGATTTCTGATTTAATTGCACAACACATTTTTATAGTAGCAAGAAACTTGCAGTGTTTTCTTAAACTTTTTTTTTTTTTACCATAATAATTTAGAAAAGACGCCAGAGGGGAAGGCCAGGGCCAATTGTCTCATTGCATGCCAAAGTCTGAAGCTACCAGTTATACCTGTCAATCTCCAGTTTAAGTATTTAGCAGTTATAAAGAACTCATTAAAAGAGCAAAGATTTATTTGAAGTACCCTGAGCAGATGAAAGATTGACTACATGGCACCTTGTACAAAAGCAACTCATTGTGGGTGCAACCTAGAAAAAATGCTGCTCTTGAGGAGATTGGTATGTGTTTGGAAAGATCACAACATGAGGTTGAAATACAAAGGTGACCTCAGGTATCTAGAGCAAAACTAGATTCCCAATATCCAGTGCCTGAAGGTCTCTCAGTCTTTAACTTTTACAAAAGGATTTTGCTCTTGAACAGCGTACTTCAAGCAATTAATTCTTAAACCAAAATAGAGCACAATTATACATCAGGCATGCATAACCTCCCCCCCCCCCCCCAGTTTATGGGTTGCACATGGTTTTTGAGAAATGCTCAATCCCACAAAAGAACATAACCTGACAAAGAGGTAGATGGAGGTAGGATAGAAGATAATTTTGATTTAAATTCATTGAATATTATCAAAACAAAATCAATTCCATAGAGCGCAGATAATAATTCCAATATATGCTGAGCAACTTGTCCTTTCTGTTATACACAAAATTGCAATTTGGTGGCAATTGTTAGAGAGATTTCAGGGGCTGCAGTTCAAAGAGAACAGAGATGCTAAAGAATAATAGTAGCCCAAAACAATTATCAGAGAGAGACAATATTTGATAAGATTCATAAGAGTGAAATGGATAAAAAATTAATTGTTCCTTACAATTCTCTGTTATATCTAAATCCAACCTAGGTATTTCTCTTTTGCAATTGGGAAGAAATCCAACTCATTTCCCAAGGCAGTTAGCTTTCATATTGTATCAAAAACCTCATTTAATTTGACATGCCTCTTACTGAAAGAAACTCACCTGTTCTTTTATCAAACTTTTTTTAAAAAAATAAATCACTTATCTTTTTATCTTTCAAAAAACTGTATTGAAGCTAGTTACAAAATGTTCAGATGGATGAGATGCAACTTTACATATGACATGAAATGTGACCAAGCAGAAATATAGGAACTATCTCCTCCTCCTCCTCTTCCTCCTCCTCTTCCTCCTCCTCCTCTCCTTTTTATGATTTTTTTGCATCATCATGGACATTATTGTGATTAACCAAAGAAAGGAATACTAGGACCAGAAAAAAATTAAAAACTTGCTTTAAACAATCTTCAAAAGAAGGTTCTTTCTCTTCTTCTTTTCTCATGCAGTTAATCAAGCCATTCAAAGTGATTTCAGATTTGCAAGATGAATATCAGCCATTTAGGAAACCAGATAGGAAACACACCAAGATGAGCTAAATCTACCTAATTGTAAGGCTACATGAACAGAATCTTTCCCCTTTCTGTTCTGCCTGGTCTATTGGGCAGGTCCTTTCTAATTTTCTTTCTCTGACCATTCAGCCATTGGGGGCTCCTGCCTCTTTTGTCTGGTTGTTTCCTAGTTAGCATCTCTTCCCTTATTATCCCCACATCACAGCAGCTAATACAGGAGTGTCCTTCAAAAGTTTTAGCAATGGGTCTCTACCCGGTTGCTGGGTGGGTGTGGCCACAGTGGGCGTGGCCTAGTTGGCCTCCTACACCATGACGGGGGGGGGTTTGCCCCTCCTGGGCTCTGGACGCTTTCCTCGAGCCTCCAGGAGGGTGAAAATGGCCTCCCCGGCCTCCAGAAGCTCTCTGGAAGCTGGAAATGGGCCCATTTCCAGCCTTCCTGAACTTCTGGGAGGGCCGTTTTTGGCCTTCCCTGAGCCTCTGTGCGCGACCTGCATTTACCTGCATCCAAAACGGGCCACATGGGGACAACTGGGAGAGGAGGGGAGTAGTGGGTGGGGCCATCGAGGAGTAGAATTTGGGTGTTCTCTGAAATGCACAGAATCTTAGCTGGGGGCTCTCCCGAACTCCTGCAAACCCCCAGCAGCCCATCCCTGAGCTTATATAGCAAACCAAAGCTATTCCAGGGACAGGATATGAAAAGGTGAGGATCCAAAAATATTCTCTGTAGAAATAGTCCTAATATAATTTGCTGCTCAAACAAAACAGAAGATGAACACAAGAACAAAGAATTTGTTTCTTTTTGGAAACCAACCTAATTTCACATAAATTTTAAATTTGCTGGCGATTATTCTTACAGTGAAGACACACACCCAACCCTGGTGCCAGCTCATCGAATTTCCAGAGCTACAGAAGTCTGGTTGGTGAATGTCTTTAAAGAGAGAAAGAAGTGGCCAGTTTCAACTTGAAAGGGAGAAGCTTTCAAACTGAAATCTAATTATTTGGCTATATTAATGAAGCTCAGAATACTTTCTGTACAGGAGATGCTATATGCGAGAAAAAAAACCTGGAGCATTTCCATTTATGATCATTATTTATTGCCTATTTGTATCTTATTAATTGCCTCATAACAAATTTCCTCGGTGATATACTGAGTAGAAAACCAAACAAACAAGAACCATAGTATAAAAACCAACAAAACAATGCTACTTAAAAATAATCATAAAAAGGCTGGAGACTATGCTATATATTTTGATTTTTTTAAAAAATATCTTTTTGGTTTATCAAATATCACGATTCCTTTTTGCAGATGTCATTTTTGTCCTCCTATGTGGGTTACATTGAACTGTTTAATTTTGTTATATTTCTTGTTTAAAATGTTTAATTAAAAAAAACCACCTTCATTAACCCAACTCAGTCCACATGTGTTAGAATAGAATAGAATAGAGTAGAATATAGAATAGAGTAGAATATAGAATAGAATAGAATAGAAAATAGAACAGAACAGAACAGAACAGAACAGAACAGAATAGAATAGAATAGAATAGAATAGAATAGAATAGAATAACAGAGTTGGAAGGAACCCTAGCATAAGAAAAAGGTTTTGGTTATGGCAAGATATTAACTGAATACCAGAAGTCAAACAAGAAGTTAAAGGCAGGATCAAGGACAAAGTATTTTTTTCTGCCTTTGTATATCAAGGTATGCATCAGGCTTGGTTTGCCAGATCCCTTCGATAAAAATATAGATAACAATAGCACTAGCACTTAGACTTATATAGTGCTTCATAGTGCTTTACAGCCCCCTCTAAGTGGTTTACAGAGTCAGCTATTGCTCCCAACAATCTGGATCCTTATTTTACTGACCTTGTAAGGATGGAAGGCTGAGTCAACATGGAGCTAGTGAGAATTGAACTGCTGGCAACCAGCAGAATTAGCATGCAATACTGCATTCTAACCACTGCACCACCATGGCTCTTTTCACCTCTTGTCCCCATTATATCCCGAAGGAAAATGAACCCTGTGAAGCATGCAAATATTGCTTTTGTCCTGGGCTGCTAATTCATTGTGTGTCCTCTCGTTCCACGGAGATGGGAATTCCCTTTTTCAATGAGCAATGAAAGAAAGAGAGCTAATAATGTAGGCATGGATTGAGCGAGCTTTCTTGATTTCTTCTTTGCTCATTGAAAATTATTCAGAATATAAGGGCGAAATGTAATCTGAATCCCCTGCCTTCATGGGACTAGATTCAAAGGTTACATGTTTTGTAGTTTTATTAAGAAGAATTGCAGAATCTAAATAATTTGGCCAACTAAGGTTAAACACATGTGCTCCAAATTAACCTAAACAGGGCAATCTTTCTTGCTCCAAAGGAGGAGATGCAATCTTTTCAACATTGTCTTTCTTTGGTCTCTCAAGAGGCAGAGAACTGCAGTTCCAGCCAACAAGATAATGACATCATACCAGGCATGTTAGAATTTGCAATTTGGAATCATAGCCCTGCAGTTAATAATACAAGTAAAAACAATGCCAAAGGCATGGAACTTGATTCCTCACTCCACTACCATTTGGACACACATGGTTGGTTGTTCACTTTATTTTGTTCAAAGTGAGAAGAGTTTGTAAAAAAAAAGGTTTTTTACAGCATTTGGAAAATAATCAGCTTCTCAGCAGAAATACATATCAATTTCTTATCCCTTCAAGCTTCTTCTTGAATGAAGTTGGTTCTACTCTTAACAGAATAACAGAGTTGGAAGGGACCTTGAAGGTCTTCTAGTCCAACCTTCCATTGAAGCAGAAACCCTAACCATTGCAGACAAGTGGTTATCCAATCTCTTCTTTAAAAATTGTGGAACAACCACAACTTCTGGAGACAAGTCCAATGTAGCCTTGAGGAGGTCCATTGTAAATTGAATGGTAGCTTAGTGATCAGTCATAAGTTGAAGACTGCCTGTATAAATCAAAATTAAGATGTGCTTCAAAATGTGAAGATCCTATATTAGGCTTCATTAGTCCACATCTAGTTTTTAGGCTACAGTTATTAATAATTTCACTCTGCCTTGATGAGAATGCATCACAATGCCACACTTTAGGATTAAAACCTGCAACATTTCCTGTAAAATTTATCTCCTCACAGGGCAGTAGGAATTGTGTCATATAATTTATCACTAAAAAGATCTGGAAATGCTGAGTTTGGTTTTCTTGAGCTTTGCTGGCTTGTGTGTGCATGTCTATTTTTATGTCCTGAGATGTGTGTGTGTGTGAGTGATAAAACTGTTTTCTTCCACACTTTCATTGAAAAATTGCATCCATTTTGGCACTAGTTAAGTCTGGCTTGTTATGAATATGCCAAGGGCAGAATGAGATGTTCTAATGCCTTTGCCACTTTTTTTTTAAAAAAAAATCTGATTCATAGACTGCTTTGATGCAATTGGTACAAGGAATTCACACTGAGGATTGTGAAGTCTTCCTTTGTTCTTCCACTCCATTGTTGCTTCTCCACTAGTCAATTTCCTATCTCTGCACAATCATTCATCAACACAAACTTCCTGCATTAACTTTTTCTACTTCTCTTCTCTTCTCTTCTCTTCTCTTCTCTTCTCTTCTCTTCTCTTCTCTTCTCTTCTCTTCTCTTCTCTTCTCTTCTCTTCTCTTCTCTTCTCTCCTCTCCTCTCCTCTCCTCTCCTCTCCTCTCCTCTCCTCTCCTCTCCTCTCTTCTCTTCTCTTCTCTTCTCTTCTCTTCTCTTCTCTTCTCTTCTCTTCTCTTCTCTTCCTAACAGCTCCTGCTACGTTATTTTCTACTAACAGAAAGAACAACAACAATAAAAAAACATAACTGTAATGAACACCACTCACAGTTCTTCAACTTGAGAGTGCTACATACTTTGCATAAGAAGAAAGTAAAGATAAAGGGTTTTCCTACCCAGTTGTATCTGACTCAAGGTCTCAGTGTTAGTCTCTGTTTCTTAGCCGAGGGAGCCAGCATTGTTCAAAGACACTTTCTCTGGTTATATGGCCAGTATGACTTTATGCCAAGGTGATGGGAGTGCTGCTATCTTCCCACCAAAGTGAAACCTATTTATCTGCTTGCATTTGCATGCTTTCAAACTGTTAAGGGGGCAGAAAAAAAAGTGATGGGGTGGGAACGCATCCCATCACACAGCACTCAGGTCTCAAACCTGGGCTGTCAGCTGGCATGAGGGCTCCTTGGTATTATCTGAGCTTTCTTGTTTTCTTGCAGGCATTTCATTACCAAAATTATGTAACATCACCAGCACTGATGATGTTATTTAGTTTGGGTAATGAAACGTCTGCAAGAAAACAAGCAAGTTCAGATAGCACCAAGGACTCCTTATATGGCAACCCTGAGCTATAAATATTCTCCTTTATTGCTGCCAGCTGACAAACTCAGCATCTTTAACCACTGAGCCATTGTGTCTCTGTGTATGAGAAGAAAAAATGGTATATAAAATTAATGGATAGCTACAACAACAAGTGAAAGCTTTGGAACTGCAGAAGTACAGAAGCAACAGTTATTAAAGACCAATAATACAAGCAATATATTTTGAATTTATGGGCATCATGTAATTCCTTTTTTTCCTGTAAGAATTCAAGGTAGGGTTTGCTAAGTCATTATTTGATTTATATAGCTACCCACCTCATAAGTGACTCTCTTACACAGGGTGGAAATAATGAAAAACATGACATAAACATAATAAAGTTTATAAACAACATAGTAAAGTTGAAAGTGGCTTTCCAGTTTGCTTATTCAAATTCAACATGCAGAACATGTGGTGGCAAATTATAAAAGATGAAGGGGAGGGGAATATTCATGTTAGTCTAGAGCAACAAATAGACATGAAACAGTCTAGATTTGAGGATAAAGGCAGGATGCATTATGTATAATGATCTCTTCCAGTACCTTATCATCACTTTTCAATATCTACCATCAAAAAGGAATGTATGATAGTAAGGCCAGCTTTTGAATGATAACAGTGCCTCTTAAAATAGGTTTTAGAGCTGGGTGCAATGAATTATTAAGTTTTATCCATATTTCTTAATATCCCTGTCAAATAATCTTAAAATACTGTAAGGATTTAAAACAGGGAAGTCAAATTCATTGTCATTGAGGGCTGCATCAGGGTTGTATTTGACCTTGGACGGCTGGGTGGGTGTGATGAGGGTGGGCATGGCCAACTCAATGTCATTCCTGCAGTTCTCTGCCCAGTTGTGGGATTCAAATATTTTTATCACCGGTTCTGCAGTCTCTGGTCTATGTAAAGGACTACCTGTAATTTAGGTGTCATTGTTCCATGTTTCTTTGGAATGTTTTAAATCAGGAATGCCAAACTCAAGACCCATGGGTCAGATCTGGCCCACAAAGTGCTTAAATCTGGCCTGTGGGGGGCAACCCTGGAAACAGCAAAGGACCGGCCTGCAATGCCTCTGCCAGCGAAAACAGAGCTCAGGCTCCAGCTCCATTTTCACTGGCAAACAGGTCTAGGAGGCTGTTGCAGCCGGAAATGGATCTGGGGGAGCCATGCATGCCCCCCTCCAGTTCCATTTTTGCTGGCAGAGGCAGAGGTGGTATTCAGCAGGTTCTGACCAGTTCTGGAGAACCAGTAGCAGAGATTTAGAGTAATTCAAAGAACTGGCAAATCCTACCTCTGACTGGAGATTTTACAGTATCCTTCCCCTGCCATGTCCACCAAGCCATGCCCACAGAACCAGTAGGAAAAAAAAATTGAATCCCACCACTGAGGCACATCCATAGCTCTGTTGCTTCATAATATCCCTGGATTTCTTTCTAGATTGTAATCACCTTGGGGCAAAAAGCTTATCTCTCGTCTTGGTACATTGTTTTGCTCACTGATGGCATTACTGTTGTACTGCTGTTATCACCACATCAAAATTGCCTGAGAATTACAAATCCACAATCATGTTCAATTACCAATGGCTCAAAATACTGACATGCTTTGTGCATGAACAGGAGCAGATTTTCGGGTTATATTGCCAACAGAAGGGGGGAAATAACCCCTGGGCTTTCTCATTCATATCTAATCAAGACATAAAGGATTTGCTACATAGAGAATTACTGTAGCCTATTCAATATTCAGTAGCTCACCTTATTAAACAAAGGGGCTGTTTATACTTTCTTCTTACCTTGTCAAATTGTCTTTTTCAGTGGTATGTAGTCCCAACTCATTAACAGAGTAATGTGTTGCAGTTCCCCCCAATAAATAATAAATAAATAAATCCCTGAACAGTTGTAACAACCCGAGGCTGAAGAATAATATTCCAAAATCATTTTTATACAGTACAAATTGTGAGCATTTCGGAGAGGTTATCTAATTTTAATTTTAAAAATGCCTCAGGCTTTTCTTTTAACTTTTTTTTTGAAAGCACTGGAATTTTGTCATTATTGGGTGGCAAACAGATTATCAGCCTGTCAGCTTCTCTGTGTCCAAAAATATTATCTTCATTACACAAATTAATCTATATTAGTATTATGTACCATAAGATTTCAGTTAGAAGGTTGTGAGTTTGGGGCTACTTTTAATTTTCCTATCATTCCTTTATGACAAGAGTGGTTAAAACCTAAGGGTAAAATTATTCCTTTCAGCAAGAAGGAGGGGAGGGGGAAAGATAATATTTCTTTTTCCCACTGGCGACTTTGAGAAAATGCTCTTGATATTCCAGAGCATTTACTGCTGGAAAATAGCTTCTAAAATAGAATAGAATAGAATTCTTTATTGGCCAAGTGCGGTTGGACATACAAGGAATTTGTCTTGGTGCAAATGCTCTCAGTGTGCATGAAAGAAAAGATACATTCATCAAGAGTCAAGAATCATAAAGTACAACACTTAATAATCGTCATAGGGTACAATAAGCAATCAAATCATATAAGGAAACAGTCAACATAAATCATAAGGGTGCAAGCAACAAAGTTACAGTCATACAGTCACAAGTGGGAGGGGCTGGGTGATAAGCAGTCATGAGAAGATTAATAGTAATATTGCAGATTAGTAAATAGTTGGACAGTGTTGAGGGAATTATTTGTTTAGCAGTTTTTTTGGGGGAAAAAAACTATCCTTGTGTCTAGTTGTTCCTGGTGTGAAATGCTCTACAGCATCATTTTAAAGGTAAGAGTTGGAACAGTTTATGTCCAGGATGTGAGGGGTCTCTAAGTATTTTCACAGCCCTCTTTTTGACTTGTGCAGTATACAGGTCCTCAGTTGAAGGCAGGTTAATAGTAATTATTTTTTCTGAAGTCCTAATTATCCTCTGAAGTCTGAGTCTGTCCTGTTGGGTTGCAGAACCAAATCAGACAGTTATAGAGGTGCAAATGACAGACTGAATAATTCCTCTGTAGAACTAATTGAACAGACTCTGGTTCCTCATCCCCTTGGATCTTCGTTTGAATGTTCTCACCAGGGTCATATTTCTGCCCTTGAGTTAATGATCTCCTGGGACCTGCCATCTTCTCTTTATTTCCCTTTACTTCCCTCATTCGATTTAATCCTGCCTTTATTCATCATGTGGTCTTAGTAAGATTACACTTTGAATACTGTGTCCAGTTTTGATCACCACAATATAAAAATAGATGTTGAGACACTGAAAAGAGGGCAGAGAAGAGCAACAAGGATGATTAGGGGGCCAGAGAATGGTTGGAGATATTGGATAAGTCTAGTCTAGTGAAAAAAAAAGACCAGGAGAGACATAATAGCAGTGTTCCAATATTTGAGGGGCTACCAGAAAGATATGTAATACCTATTTTCCAAAGCACCTAAGCAAGACAATGGATGGAAATTAATCAACGAGAGAAGCAACCTAGAATGAGCAATAGCACTTAGATTTATTCACTACTTATTCACTTATTTCATAGTGCTTGACAGCCCTCTCTCAGAGGTTTACAGGGTCAGCATATTACCACCAACAATCTGGGTCATCATTTTACCGACCTCAGAAGATAAAGGCTGAGTCAACCTTGAGCTGGTCAGTATTTAACTTCTGCCTCTCAGCAGAATTAGCCTGCAGTGTTAACCACTGTGCCACCAACTAAGGAGAAATTTCCTAACAGTAAAAACAAACAACCAGTGGAATGGCTCGTATTCAGAAGTTGTGGATGCTCCATCATGCTGCTGCTTCACTCCCTTGCTCCACTATTATCGGAATGAAAGGAGAACTGTCCTTTTACACCAGAGTTGGACATTGAGATGAATCTCGACATATACATTCAGTCAGTAATTATAGAGGCAGATAGATAACACCACAAAGCATCCATACAAAGTCTTTTTATTGGTTCATCAGGCATCCTCAATATAACTTACAGTTATGTCAAGATTCATCTCAATGTCCAACTCTTTGCATAGCTGACTTTCTGGTGTAAAAGGATAGTTCTCCTTTCATTCCGATAATAGTGGAGAAAGGGGGTGAAGCAGCAGCATGATGCTGGGTTCAGGCAAGAATGAAGGAAACTCCTCCAACCCACCAAGGGTCAATTCAGTGACCAATCAGGGTTACAGATGTGGCCATATGACATAGACTACATTTCCCAGGATACCTTAACTACATTTATCATGATGCATTCCCTTGAGGGGACAGCTCCCAATTCCTAACTAACTATACCAATTCCCCATTAACTATATACTGTCTGGACAGCACAAGGCCTTTCCAACTCTGTTATTCTGTAAGATCTGAACATCATCAGTCTTAAATGGAAGAAGCCAGAGATTGTAGCTGCAGATTGAGAACTGTGGAATATGTTTGTAGTCCAATGTGCTTAGCACATGATGTGATAGAACACAGAATTACAGGATTGGAAGGGACCTTGAAGGTCTTCTAGTCCAACCTCCTGCTTCTGCAGGAGACCCGATGCCATTCAGACAAGTGGCTATCCAATCTCTTCTTAAAAACCTCCAGTGATGAAGCACACACAACCTTTGAAGGCAAGCTGATCAAGTACATATAAAGAAATATACTTTATATATTTCGAATATATAGTATGACTAGCATGCTTTTTTAAAACTTATTTTACTTTATATAAATGAGTCCCATATTTCCTTAATCCATACAAAGTCTACGTCCATAGGCAGTCTGCTTATAGGTAGAGAGTACAATCATATCAATTAATTGAGCCACACACTTATCTTTCCAATGGCAGCCAATACTTATCTTTGCAGATCTGAGAAACTCTGCTGTAGCATTAGCTCAAGAATCCATTAGATATGGATTTCATCATATACCAAAAGTTAATGGTATCTGCATCCTACATTTATCCAGGGATAAATTTATTTATTTTGAGAGGTTTAGGCTACAATGGCTTGGTTGTCTCTGAATAGTTGCCTTTCAGCAAGCACATCAACTGTTAAGGCCATGTCACACTGCCCAACAGATGCAAAAAGGACACAACGGACGAGCAAAATGTTCCATCCATTATTATCCGCTCTCAAAAGGGGCAAACATTTGCATAACCGGAGCAGATAACATGGACGCGAGGAGGATGCAGGGCGGATGGAAAGCGGATGCGGAACGGAAGCCCAGCGGATGGAAGTGGATGGGAATGGATGGTGCATCCGCTAGGCTTCCGGGGGACCTCAGCAAAGCGGACATGGAACGGATACAGTGGATGCAGAATGGACGCCGAACGGATGAAGCGGATGCACAGCGGATGCACAGCGGATGCACAGGGGAAGCCTAGCGGATGCCGAGCATTAATTGCGCATGCGGGGAGGATGCATAGCATCAGCCCCGTGGATATAACGGAAGCAGCTCGGAAGCAGGTCGCCATTCAGAGGAAAGACCTGCTTCCAGACACATGGACTGCCTTGCCTGTCCTGCTTGCATGTCTGCCTGCAAGCCTTGCTGCCAGCCTTGCTGCCAGCCTCCCTGCCAGCCTTGCTGTCTGCCTGCCTGCCAGCCTTGCTGCCAGCCAGTCTGCCAGCCAGCCTTGCTGCCTGCCTGCCTGCCAGCCTTGGTTCATGCCTGTCTGCCAGCCTTGGTGCCTGCCTGCCTGCCAGCCTTCCTGCCAGCCTTGGTGCCTGCCTCCCTGCCAGCATTGGTGCCAGCCTTCCTGCAAGCCTTGGTGCTTGCCTGCCTGCAAGCCTGCCTGCCAACCTTCCTGCCAGCCTTGGTGCCTGCCTGTCAGCCTTGGTGCCTGCCTGCCTGCCAGCCTTCCTGCCAGCCTTGGTGCCTGCCTCCCTGCAAACCTTGGTTCCTGCCAGCCTCCCTGCCAGCCAGAAACCCCACAACCATGCAGAAGCACAGCAAGCCTCAGCCATCTGCTGCCAGCCCTTGCAAGAGGGACAGGGCTACCATCCCGCCCCCTGGCCCTCACTCTGGTTCTGCTGGGGCTTCTGCAGCACGGGCTCGATCTTCTGGGGCTGGGGCTTCTGCTGCTTCTGCCTTTGGAGGAGCTGATGACAAGCACTCCAGCACCAGCCACCTCCACAGCACCTGTATCCTTCACCCATGAGACTGAGCAACCAAGAGGAGTGCCAGACACTCATTTTTGTTTTATAGCTTCTTGTTAATAAAGTCTATTTTTGATTCATACACTTGCTTCATTTCTTTTTTTAATAAAGTCTTGGTGGAAACTTTTAGAAATGGTTTAAGCCTTGGCATGCTTGTGGGATGGGTTGAGATAGCAGTGGGATGGGTTGAGATAGCAGTGGGATGGGCAGGGATACCTTTGGGATGGGTAATAGCTGTGGGATAAATAAACCTCCAGTGCAAACATAGTGGGACGGGATGGTCCACCCTCCCAGGTGCCACACCTATGGCCCTTTATTATCAATAATAATGTAATAATCATCCACACATGTCAACATAAACACAACTCTTTAGTAAACGCCCTGTTCATTGTAGGGCCACCCAACATACATGGCCCAATCTCATCCATGTGATGAGACAGGCTGAAGGAAGCATCCATTAAGCATCTATCATCCTGTCTTGCCACTCCACCGCTCCAGCTGGGGAGTTAAACCAGTGTTTCAGGAGGTTGCGCTGCTTCTTCCCTTCACGTGAGGCTCTGTTGGGGCCTTGCACATCCTGAGTGTCTATCAGGTTTCGCCCTTGCCTCCATTCCCCAGGCTCCATGTCCCCATTCCCTTGTTGACGGTCCACAAGCCTATTCTGCAACACTGGGTAGTGAGTGCGCATGAGATTGTGCAGGATGCAGCAAGCTTCCATGATCCTCCTCACAGTCTCTGGGCGATGCTGCATGGTGGTGAGAAGTACCTGGAACCTGTTGGCCAGGATGCCAAAGGTGTTCTCCACCACCCACCTTGCCCTGGACAGCCTGTAGTTGAAGATCCTCTCTTCACGGGTGAGGTATTTGGGGGTGTAGGGCTTCATGAGATAGGTTGTGAGGGAGAAGGCGTCATTCCCCACGATGAAGTAGGGCACATCTTGCGTGTCGTTGGGCAGGGGTTCTGGATCTGGGAAGCCCACGATAAGGTTGTGTTCCAGCTCCTCCTTGAGGTGACTGGCATTGTATACCTGGGCATCTGAAGATGAGCCGTTGCCTGAAGCATCGATGTACATGAACTTGTAGTCAGCATCGACCATGGTGAAGAGGATGATGCTGAAGAAGCCATTGTAATTGAAATAAGTGGACCCAGAGTTGGCTGGAGCTTTGCAGGCCACGTGCTTGCCATCTATGGCTCCAACGGTGTGGGGGAAGTTCCACTTCTGATACCACTGCTCTGCAACTTTCTTCCATCCTTCTTCAGTGGAGGGACACTGGAGGAGCTCCTCCTTGTATTCTTCGATGATGGCCTGCACCACTTCTCTGACCACAATGCTGATGGTGTTGTGTGGCACCCTCCAGCCGTACTGCATGCTCCTGTAGGCGGTCCCTGAGGCCAGGTGGCGCAGAGTGAGTGCCACCTTGAGCCCAGGTTCTAGGCTGGGGCGGAATTTGGTGCTTGCCTTGGTCAACCTGGGTGTCAGCCGCTGCACAACTTCATCAAACATGGCTGGAGGCATCCTCATGAAGTTCTGGAATGCCCGAGTGTCTTCGTTCCTGAGCTCCACCATCAGCTTGTTGTACAGTCCATACTCTACTCTTCTGGTGATCCATCTTCGTACCCAGATGCTTCTTGGCAGCCTCTTTTTCTTCCCGTAGTAGAGTTCACAGAGCCTGTAGATGGCTTTGCACTGTTTCAGAAGGATGGCGGCTTCCAAAAGGACTGTGTTATGATCCACGGTGGACATGACTGGATGCTGTGGAAGAGGAAGAGTCAGATGAAGGCTGCAGAGGTCTGCACAGGTGGGCTGCTGGTCTGAAAGTGAGATGCAGACGAGTTGCTCCCCTTTTTATAGGCAGTATAGGTGTCCCTTTGCATCCTCTAGGCATCCTCTAGGCATCCTGTAGACATCCTTAATATCCGAGATAGGTCCCCTCTGCGGACGTTTTTTCCGTTTTACATGCTTTGTTTTCGTGCTGCATCTGCTAGGCATCCGTTCTGCATCCATTCTGCATCTGTTCTGCTTCTTCCCTGTGTCCGAGCGGATGTGAGTTGCCCGGATGCGGAACAGATGCCTAGCGGATATAGCGGATGCGTAATGTAGTGGATGCAGAACAGATGCATAGCGGATGCGTAGCGGATGCAGAATGGGCGAATTGGATACATTTTCTGCACAAAAGTTTTGGGCAGCTCAAAACTTTCTGAGCGGATGAAACGTCAATAAATGGATGGTGGACGGATAAAGAGGAAGCAAAACGGAGGCAGTGAGTACATCGTGTTAACCAACGGATGGCAAGCTTTTTTGTCCGTTTTACATCCTCTTTGCGTCCGTTGGTGCAGTGTGACATGGGCTTTAGAAACAGTGTTAGAGTTGGGAGAATTTGTCCAATTTATTTCTTTAAATCTCTCATATTTCTGAATAGTCTAGTCCTGTTCATTGCATCTAATACTTTTTTTCTTTTTTTCCAAAGTTTACACTCAAATGTGAATGTACTTTGGACCTCATTTTATCCATGAATATGTACTTTAGGACAGGGGTCACCCACCTTTTGGACTTCAGAGATCATTAAACTCCTAATTTTAAATCTTGCAGATCAGAAACCCTGGGAAAATCACAAAAAAATCTGCAGAAAAATTCCCCACCCCATTTCTTACTGATTGATCATTCTTTATTTGGGATCGTAAGATATCATCTCCAGCTCTGTTCTCAGGGAGAGAGAGAGAGAGAGAGAGA
>BLBF01000048.1:15251618-15298012 GCA_015471245.1 Laticauda colubrina | reverse complement strand
TGTGTGTGTGTGTGTGTGTGTGTGTATGTATATGTGTATATGTATATATGTATATATGTATGTATGTATGTATGTATGTATGTATGTATGTATATGTATATATAAAAAACCACCCAGGATGTCCAAAATGCAAGGGTTTGTAAGCAGAGTTTACAGGAAGGCAAACAGATTATATATATATATGTGCTGTTCAGCTTCCTTCGGGTATTATCCCACGTCATTGTAGTTCTGTTAAAGCTAAACAGCACACATGTAAGTACCCGCGAAAGCCTAAGAAAACTTAAGAAACCCTGACTTGTGTACAAAGATAGTCCTCGAATTGCAACCGTTCATTTAGTGGCCATCAAAAGATACAAACGGCACTGGAAAAAGGGGACTTATGACCTGTTTTGCACACTTACAACCACTGCAGCATCCCCCGGTCACCATTTGGACTTTTTGGCAACTGACTCGTATTTACGACGGTCGCAGCGTGCCAGGGTCGCACGATCCCCTTTTGCGACCTTCTGACAAGCAAAGTCAATGAGGAAAGACAGATTCACTGAACAGCCGGATGACTAACGACTGCAGTGATTCACTTAACAACAGAGGCAAGAAAGGGTATAAAATGGGGAGGGGCAAAGATCACTTAAGGAATGTCTTACTTAACAACGGGCATTTTGGGGCTAAATTATGGCTGCAACTCGAGGGCTAACTAGCCTTTTTTGCAGTCAGCCTGATTCCCTGTCATGGCCAAAAGAATAATTATTCTGCACTAATTCTAATTTTGCCTTGCAGGGAATCTCTGGTTATACGTGCCCCAGAACCAGCTGGTTTGTCACTCTCGTATACTTTAAATATATTTTATTAAATGTAGCCTTGGATTTTTGGCTACTGCAATTGGGTCACTGCACTTCCTCTCCTGTCAGAACTTTTCTATCTCAAGGCCAACTTCTCTGAGAAGGACGCTTTAGAGCTCCACTCAAGCTCTCTGGGTTACTACATTAAGGAAAGCAAAATTATGTTGCCTGTTATGAAACAGTCAAAGGTATAACTGTAGCTGCAATGGTGGCCATGCATCTTGGGAGTCCTATACCCCCTTGGGGGTCGGTCCTGCACACCCCACAGTGCCCACCAACATGGAGAAATGGCAGAATCAGCTAACAATCTCCTTTCTCCCCAGGCTGGAGAGGAGACAGCAAGGCAAAAGGCCCAGCAAGGCTCAGGCTGTGACACAAAGCTCTAGCTTTTCAACCATTGGGGTGGGGTTGGGGTCACAGAAAAGACTGGGCAGTATCAATAGAAAGTAATATGTGTAGCTCAGGGTTGAACTGAGGGGGTCCTTGGGGCTCTCTGAGCTGGGTAGTTTCCTTGCAGACATCTCACGACCCAACTCGGGAACATCATCAGTGTTAGAAGAAAGGAAAGAAAGAAGGAAGGAAGGTGGAAAGGAGGGAAGGAAGGAAAGAAAGAAAGAAGAGAGGAAGCAGGGAGAGAAGGTGAGGGGGGAGGGAGGGAGGGAGGGAGGAAAGAAAGAAAGGAAGGAAAGAAAGAAGGAAAGAAGCCGGGAGGGAAGGGGAGGGGGGAGGGAGGAAAGGAAGGAAGGCAGGAAGGAAGGAGTGTGGAATCCTTGGTGCTCTCTGAGCTGGATGGTTTTCCTGCAGACATTGTATGACCCAACTAGACCTAGAAGGGAGAAGAGTTTCCAGGAAGGAAGAGGAGGAGGAGGGAGAGGAAGATGACTTCTCTAAGATTAGTGGGTTTTTTTTCATGGTGCAAAGTGGGAACATCATCAGTACTGGATTGGAGGAGGGTTTGAAGGGAGGAGGAGGAAGAAGAAGAGGAGGAGGAGGAGATAGACTGTGGGGTCCTAGGTGGTCCCTGAGCTGGGGGGTTTTCTTGCAGACATTTCATGATCCAACTGGGGAACATCTTCAGTGCTAGAAGGGAGGAGGGTTTGTAGAGAAGAGGAGGAGGAGGGGAGAGGGGCTCTCTGATCTTGCTGGTTTTCCTGCAGCCTAACCAAGGAACCACTGAGAACATTGACAAGGCAAGCCACTTGTCCATAAACAGAGAGCAAAACCCCTCTCCATTCTGATGACGTTCCCTAGCTGGGTCATGACATGTCTGCAAGGAATCCACTCAGCTCAGAAGGCACCAAGGACCCGCACAGCTTAACCCTGAGCAATGAACATCCTCTCCTAATCAAGATCGGCCACGTTTCCAGAGCAGCCAGGGCTCTGCAGTTTCCTGAGCCTAAAACGTGCTTCCGAAATCAGACAAACTTCTGCTTTTTTTTTTTTTTTTTTCCCCAAAAGGATCTGCTGTGCCAGGCAGGCGAGGACAAGACAGGTAGAGAGAAACGGCAGTCCAGCAGGGGCTATTTATGCCTGGAAAAAGCAAAGAGGTCTAAAATTGCCTGATGAATCAGAGTCACAGAACATCCTCTCAAGGAGAAGTGCCCCATTTAGTTCGGCCAGTCGTGATCTAGATAACAACAAAATGACATGCTGAGCGCACAACACAATCAAAAGCTGGTGCGTTCATGTGGCAGGGGCCTTATTAATGGCGGGGGGAGAGAAATCTCTTTGCAGCATTTGCTGAAGGATGCGAAACGAGGCCGGTCTTCCCATAAGGCAGGGAGCCAAGATGCCACTTTACGACATGTGGACTTCAACTCCCAGAATTCCGCAGCCAGCACATGCGCTGGGAATTCTGGGAGCTGAAGTCCACAAGTCGTAAAGTGGCCAAGGTTGGAAACCCCTGCCAGGAGGGGCATCTTAACCACTTTCTTCAAGGTCTAAACGCGTGCCATACTCAAACTGCCATTCTCAGAGCAGCCAGCCAGCCTGGGGGAGTCTCTGGAGAGAAGCGAAGTCGTCACAATCTGGAACACTGGACACCACACAGCAAGGTCATTTGGTCAATGGAGGTCCAGGTGAAGTATCTTGAGTTGGAAAAATCCAAGGAAACGGATGTAAGAAAAGGGGACCACAAGGAGAGGCAGTTTGGCTACAAGAAACTAGCAGACAGTGAGTTCTAGTCGTGCCTTAGGCAGGAAACCGAGCTGCATGATTTTAGGTGAATCACCAGGAGACAGTGAGTTCTAGTCCCACCTTAAGCAGGACAGTCAGTTGGATGACTTTGAGCTGATCGCTAAGAGATGGCAAGTTCTAGTCTTGCCTTAGACATGGAAGCTGACTGGGTGATTTTGGGCCAACCACCAGGTGACAGGGAGTTTTAATTCATCCTTAGGCATGAAACACAGCTGGATGACTTTGAGCCAACCACCAGGTGACAGGGAGTTCCAGTCCCGCCCTAGGCATGAAAGACAGCTGGGTGACTTTGAGCCAATCAGCAGGAGGCGGTGAGTTCCAGTCCCGCCCTAGGTATGAAAGACAGCTGGGTGACTTTGGGCCAGTTGCACTCTCTCAACCCCAACCCAACCTCACAGAGTTGTTGTTGTTGTTGTTGTTGTGCAGAAAAGAGAAGAAGGAAGCATGAGAGATATTCCCCTCCTTGAGTAGACCAAAACATATAAGAACAGGTGGGATAAACTCGTCAGACGCAGGAGCAGCAGGACCCGTGAAAAAGATCTCGGTGACTCATGGATGAAAGCTGAAGAGGAACCAAAAATATCGTGCCGCTGCCAAAAAGGTAAATGCCATCCCAGCGAGCATGAGAAGTATAATTCCTCTTCGCACCCTGAACATCAGCACAACTTCTTGGAAATGCCTCTTAGAAAAAAGGACATTGAACAAAGAAGTCTCTAGTCAGAAAAGAGGTATTTTTAGCCTGGAGAAAATAGCCCACAGACATGATAATTGAACGGACGAGACATAGAATACAGCACAACCTGTTCTGTGTCGTTGCAGGGGGGAAAACCTCCCCACACACACACACACACACATAAGCCAAGCAACTACAAGTTGTCCTCAACTTATGACCACAGTTGTTCCCAAACTTTCTGTCATTAAGCAGGACTGTTGTTAATTTTTTCCCATTTTATGAGGACTACCTGTGTGGGCGTTTTTCAAAACCAACACGATTGTAAGCTGCCCAGAGTTACTTTGAGATAAGAAAGGCAAGCATGTAAATTTTATCAATAAAAGAAATAAACCTTCTGATGTTGTGTAGTTAGAAGAATTCAGTCTTTGCAAATAATCTCACAGCCACAATTGGGCCCAAAATTTTTGTCGCTAACTTTTGTTTGTCCCATGTTATGCCACGTTATGTCCCATTCTTGCCACCGTTGTTAAGTGAATCACTGTGGTTGTTAAGTCAGTCACATTGTGTTAAGTAAATCTGGCTTCCCCATTGAATTTGCTTGTCGGAATGTCACAGTGGATCATGTGATCCACTGTGATGGTCGTAAATACAAATCAGTTGCCAAACATCTGAATTTTGATCACGTGACCACAGGGATGCTAGAACGGACGTAAGAAGTGGACCCAAATCATGTTTTTCAGAGCCATCGTAGCTTTGCATGGTTGCTACATGAAAAGTTATAAGTTGAGGAGCACCAGTGTAAGGTTTAAAATGCAAGGAAGGAGACTTCAGCTGGACAACAGCTGAATGGCCAGAAAAAGGGGTCAATCACCTGGTATGAGGAATGCTGGCAGGATTTGGGTTTGGCTAGTTTAATGAAAAGAAGGACCAGGGGCAATATGACAGCAATCTCCCAATATCTGAGGGGCTGCCTCAAAGAGAAGAGGTCAGCCTATTCTCTAAAGCCCCTGAAGGCAGGACAAGAAATGGAAACTAACCAAAGAGAGAAGAAACCTGGAAGTAAGGAAAAACTTCCAGACAGTGAGAACAATTAACCAGTGGAACTGCTTGCCACCAGAAGTTGCGATTGTTCCTTCACTGTTCTTTAAGAAAAAACGAGGCAGCCATTTTCCTGAAGTGGTATAGAGTCTCCTGCTTGAGCAGGGGGGTTGGAGTAGATGACCTCAGAAGTCCCTTCCAGCTCTGTTATTCCGTTCTGGGGGAATCTCAGTTGCTGGAGGGTTTTAAGCAGAGGCTGGAGGGCTTCATGGTGGGAATGAGGTTGGCCTAGATGACCTCTAAAATCCATTCCAGTCCTTTTATGTTCTGATTTTATGAAAGGGTTTATACCTTCCCTTTTTGGGTAGATTGAGGTGGGGCCATCGGAAACAAAATAATAGTGTAGCATCAAGCATCAAAAACATAATATGTCCCCCTGACTAAGCACAGAAACTCTTTGTTGCTCACAGACCATAACGCATTAAGCAGCAGTGATGGGCTACTTATATAAACAATAAATGGATTCCAGAAGCTGAAAATAAGAATTGTGGGAAACGGCCTCCTTGGAGGCTTCCTAGAAACATTTAGTTGCTAGGAAGAAAGTTGCTACACTTATGCAAAGGCTAATGGATGATGTCATGGACTTGTGAACAAACTCCCTCCTCGCACTGAGGATATTACCTAGTTGGGTCATGAAATGTCTGCAAAGAAATAATCAAGCTCATAGAGCTCCATGGATTCCTCTTCATCATCATCATCATCATCATCATCAAATTGATGACGTTACCTAGCTGGGTCATGAAACGTCTACAAGAAAACTGTCAAGCACAGACAGCAACTGGGATTGCACAGAAAGAGAAACCCAGATAAGAAAAGATTAACACCAGACAAATAATGGAGCAAAAAACAATAATCCAGTCATGGAACTACTGGGGGACGGGGACATACTCCCAATGACACGGCAGAGAAAACTGATCAACTGTATGTAAACAGAGAGTAAACCTTCTCTAACTGATATTAACTAGCTAGATCACAAAATGTCTGTAAGAAAACAACTGAGCTCAGAGACCAAGACCACCCCAAAATTGTCCTCCTCCACTACCCTGCAAATGCCACTCCCTCTACTACTGAAGATGTTTACCTACCTTGATAATGAAATGTTTGCCAGAAATCAACCAAGTGCAGAAAACACTAAGGACCTCCCAATTTTCTCCTTCTCCACTCTATAACCTTCCCTCGCTTCTATCACTGAAGATGTTCCCTAGTTGGGTCATGAAACATCTGCAAAAAACCCACCCAGCTCAGAGACCACCAAACACCCCATAGTTCAACCCTGAACTCCAAATATTTCCTTCTGTGGGAAGAATAATTTTCTACATTTGAAGGATTTAAAACACAATGAAAAACTTTGACAGACCTTCTAAAGGAGCTTTTATTTCAAGAGGCAATTGGACTTTCTGGTTTTTCTTTGAAGACGTTTCGTTTCATCCAAGCTTCATCCAAGAAGCTTCTTCAGCGCTTCAGTTCTTGGATGAAAAGCCAAATGTCTTCAAAGAAAAACCAGAAAGTCCAGTTGCCTCTTGAAAAAAAAAGGTCCCTCGGGACAACCCTGACCTGTAGGACTGAGAATCTCCTTAGACTTTTGATAGGAAATACTGGAATAATTGGGGAATGGCACTCACCCTATCAGATCACCCTTGTTACTCTCAATGCAGCTAATAACCTGACTAACGGAAAAGCATTCCTTTCGTGAGTCATTCAATTCTTGGAAAAATATCTTGTGTGCAAAGTTAACATATGCAACGGGAGATGAAGTACCAGAAACTGGGCTGCAATTAAAATCTAATTTCCACAGAATTCTCCGCAAGAATATATAAAAACCAGGCATAATTATCAGCTGTTTTGTTTTTATAGTCAAGCCCCCGTAAAGTAGCCTGCAACACATTCTTAAGAGGTGGTGCGATGCATAGTGCATAACGTTACGCCAGAGGGGCTACACCCAATATTTGGGACATTAATCATCTCGACAGTGACGTCATGCCCAGAATGACACAGGGAAAGAAAAGTGTTGGAAACAGAATTTTAATTGGCAAAGGGTGAAAAAGGAAAACCTATTAAATGCAGCTGGTCTTGGATTTACAACTGTTCATTTAGTGACCTAAGTTACAATGGCACTGAAAAAAAGGGACGGATGACTATAGCATCCATCTATGATCATGTGATCAAATTCAGACATACGGCAACTGACTCATATTTACGATGGTTGCAGTGTCCTGTGCGGTCACAGGATCTCCTCTTGCAACCTTCTTGACGAGTGATGTCAATGGGGAAGTCGGATTCCCTTAACAACCGTGTGACTCACTTAACTGCAGGGATTCACTTAACAAAGGGCAACATTCACTCAACAAATATCTCACAACAGAGAGCAACAGATATTTTGGGCTCAATTGTGGTCATAAGCCAAGGACTACCTGCACATATATTTCTTTTATAATTTTATGGGTTTGTTTTTTTTAACGCGTAGCAGCATCCTAGTCAGTGTAGGAAGGACAGAATATATTAGGAGGCAATTGTTTAATGACCTTCTCTGCATTAGAAAGGGTGCAGAGAAGAGCAGCTAAGATGATTAGGGGACTGGAGGCTAAAACATATGATGAATGGTGGCTGGAACTGGGTATGTCTAGTTTGGTGAAAAGAAGGACTAATGGGGGGGACATGATAGCAGTCTTCCAATATTTGAGGGGCTGCCCCAAAGGAGAAGAGGGGATTAAGTTATTCTCCAAAGCACCTGAAGGCAGGAAATGCAGCAATGGATTAAAATTAATCAAGGAGAGAAGAAACCTGAATCTAAGGAGAAACTCCCTGACAGTGAAGACAATTAACCAGTGGAACAAATTGCCTCCCAGAAGCTATGGGTGCTTAAAAACACAGGAGGCTTTTAAGAAGAGACCAGAAAACCATCTGTCTGAAATGATGTAAGGTCTCCTACCTCAACAAGGGGTCGGGTGAGAAGACCTCCAAGGTCCCTTTCAACTATTCTATTCTATTCTATTCTATTCTATTCTATTCTATTCTATTCCATTCCATGCTATGCTATTCTATTCCATTCCATGCTATGCTATTCTATATTCCATTCTATTCTCTTCCTATTCCTTATTCTATTCTATTTCTATTCTATATTCCATTCTCTTCCTATTCCTTATTCTATTTTCTATATTGTATTCTATATTATATTATTTATATTTTGCATTCTATTCTGTTCTATTTTATTCTATATCATATTATATTCTGCATTGTATTCTATTCTCTCTTCTCCTGTTCTATTCCTTTTCCTTAATCTATTTGATTTTCTATAGTCTTCTGTTTCTATTTTTATTATATTCTCATCTCTTTTATTTTCTATTCTATTCTATTCTTTCTCTATTCCTATTCTGCTTTCTCCATTCCATTCCCTAACTTATTTTTTTGGCATTGCCGGATATTTTCTATTTAAGCTCCTAACATCCCCTTGTTGGTCAAGAAACTTAATCTTAGAAGAAACTTTAATCTTCAATTCTTAAAGATTAAAAAATCTAAAAAGCAGGTGGTTTAAGAAATGGGGGTTTAGAGTCCTTTAAACTGGTGACGTTTTCAGTCCAAAGCCAAATATCTTATTTTCTATCTACAATGATCCTTTATGACATTTATACTACAGGGGGTCCTTGCTGTACAACCGCAATGGAACCACAATTTTCCACTGCTAAGCCAGACAGCAGCTAAGTGAGCCTCATTTTATGACCTTTCTTGCTATGGTTGATAAATGAATTGTGCACTTGTTAAAGGAATTCAACTTCCCCATTGACTCTGCTCATCAGAAGTTTGCAAAAGGGGATCATATGTCCTAGGACATGCAACGGTCATAAATACGAATCAATTGCTAAGCAACTGAATTTTGGTCACGTGACCATGAGGAGACTGCAAGGGACGCAAGTGTGAAAAACAGTCAGAAGTCACTATTTTTCAGTGCCGTCGTAACTTTGGTCCCTAAACAGATGGCTGTAAGTCAAGGATTCTAGCTGTAGTCTTCTATTCCTCAACCTTAACAGACAAAACCTAGCTAGAAAGGGTTGATTTATTTGGTCAATTTATGCCACTGCTTGTTTCTTCTAAGTGAGTCTGAGAGGTGTTACCTGCTGAGAAAACACAACTGCAATACAAACAACCTGACCCAAAACATAATCAGTAAAAACTACATAAAGCCAGACAGACAACCCCCCCCCCCAAAAAAAAAAGAGGAGGCACCTAATCTGTAATAGAAGTTGCTCAATTTTGGGGAACCTCAGCAGCAGCCTTCTCTAGAGGCTGGAAGGAAATCCAGTGTCCCTCTGGCCACCCTCCATTCCCTCTCCACAAACCCCACTCCCTTCTAGTATGGATGATGTCACCTAGTTGGGTCTTGAAACATCTCAGAAAACAACCAAGCTCAGAGAGCACCAAGATCCCACCAATGTCCCACTCCTTCTTGCCAACCCCCCACATCCCATTCCATTCTAGCCCTGATGATGTTGCCTAATTGGGTCATGAAATGTCTGGAAGAAAACCACCCAGCCCAGAAAGCCACAAGGACCTCCACAGTCATTCTCCCCTCCCCCTCCTTCTTTTTCTTCTCCTCCCCTCCTTTCCCTCCCTCTTTCCCCCCTTCCCTTTCTTTCCCTTTTCTTTTTTTTCCTCTCCTTCTCTTTCTTCTTCTCCTCTCCTTTCCCTCACCCTCCTCCTCCTTTCTCTCCCTCCCCCCATTAATCCTCCCCAATCCCTCACCCAGCCATTTAGCACTCAAGATGTTCCCTAATTGTGTCATGAAAGCTCAGGGAGCACCAACGACCCTCAAGGAAGGCTCTACTCCCAAATATTGTAAATTGGTCAGGTTCTTGAGCGGGGACGGTGGGGGAGCCCTAGGGGCCCCCAAAGGTCACCCAAACGTACCCTCCGCCCCAGTTCTCCTCCCTTGCCCTCTCTCCCCTAATCCCTTCCTATTCATCCCCTCCTTTTTTCTCCTCTCCTTCCCCTCCTCTGGGTCCCCTTCTCTTCCTCCTGTCAATCACGGGCCCACCTTGAGGGTCACGTCGCACAGCTTCCCCTGCCGCCTGATCTCGCCCATCACCCCGTAGCCGCGGCTAGGCAGGTCGCCCACTGAGAAGTGCACCAGGTCCTCCGGGTCCAACTCCGGGTCCGGCCCCGCCGCCTCCAGCATCTCGTCGGCTTCCACGCCAAAGCCGGCTCTGCCGGGACCAGCCGTCTTCCTCGCACGCTCGCCCGACGTGGTTTAGCTCCGCCCGGCCACCGTCGCTTCGCCGCCGTGAGATCGCCAGACCGGAAGCCAGCCAGGCCCCGCCCTTTTGTTCCGCTCGCGCTGAGCGGAAGCGCTCGTCGCCTTGGCAACAAAGCCTCCAGAAAAAGCCGTCGTCGGGGCGACGGCGTGCTTCGCACATGCGCCGTGGCTCCTCATTACCTTCTGGAACCGGAGTTGTGGCGGTTTTATTTTTTTCCCCCTGAGAGGATGGCGGCGGACCTCCTTTCGCCTCCGCCTGGGACCGGGCCCCGCTAGATCGCGACGGTGGATGGCGTCTCTCGACGGAAAGGCCCCGAGCCAGGGTAGGGGGCAGAGGCAAGGAGGATCCTCCGCGCCGCCCCTGCCCCTCCCCAGCGTCCCCCAAATGAGTCTGAGGGCGCTTGTGGGGGAAAGGAAGAGAGGCCCTGCTTGGCTTCGTCTCTTCTTTGGCCTCGGAGTGCGGAACTTCGATTATTCTGCCTGGTCTTTCCGCCCCTTCCCTTCCTTTCCCTCGGAGAGTCTGCTGCCCCTGGGGAGTTTTTTTGGGGAGGGGGGCATTTTCTTTCTGGCAGCTCTTTTCTTCTTATCTTTGGGTTTTGGGAGGGGGACTTTTAATTGTAAGCAACTCGGAGCCTGGCTGTCTGTCTCTATCTCTACCTAATTATCTCTTTGTATCTCTATAATCTTTCTATATCTATGGTATCTATTGTCATCTGTCTTTGTCTGTCTGTCTCTCCATCCATCCTTTCATCCATCCATTATACATGTCTATTATCCTATCTAGCCAGCCCCATTCATTGTATATGTCTATTTTCCTGTCTGTTTGTCTATCCATCCATCCATGTATCTTGCATTCCTATTATCCCATCCATCCACCGTATATGTCTATCCCATTTACCTATTCATACTTCTTATGTATCCATTATATCTGTCCCTCCATCATTCATTCTTGCCTATTGTCTCCATTGATCCACACATTGATCCATCCACCGTATATGTCTTCTATCTATCTATCCATCCATCATGCATTCCTATTACTTCATCTATCAGCTATGTAGATGTCTATGTCTATTCTAATACCTATCCATCTACCCTATTTATCCATCCAATCTACATGCCTTATATCCATCCATCCATGTCTATTCTATGCATCTGATCTATCTATTCATCCATCTTACATGCCTATTATCTCATCCATCCATCCAATTAACCACTGTGTGTATTTTTTCTCAATCAATCTATACCATCTATCCTGAGCCTACTTATCAACCAATCATTTATCTATATTTTCTATTAGTTTTCTATATTCTCTTGTATTGATCTATCATGTACCCATGTTTATTTATATCCCATCTATCATTCCACATACTGCATCTACCTTTCACAGTATCTGTTATCTTTCAAATCTGTCTTTTGCATCTATTGTTACCCATAAATGAGACAGGTGACACATAAATCAAATCAATAAAATGTATTAATTAATCTGTCTTATTGATCGATCTATCATTAACATCTGTCCCTTACATTGCATCTATCTTTTGCATCTCTATTTATTATTTATATTCTGTTACTGATTTATCAACTAACATGGCATGTTTTGCATCTATCTCAGTTACATTCTATCTTATTGATGTATTATCTATTTATTGCATCTATCATATTTACCTTTTGCATCTGTCATTATCTTTTACCTATCTTAATCATTTATATTCATTGTATTGATCTATCATCTATCACATCTTTCTGATTGCATCATTCATATCTTTAACAGATTTTTAACAGATAATCAGAGTTGGAAGGGACCTTGTAGGTCATCTAGTCCAACCCCCCACCCAAGCGGGAGACCATACACCATTTCTGACAGATGGCAGTCCAATCTCTTCTTGAAAGTCTCAAGTGATGGCGCTCCCACAACTTCCGAGGGCAAACTGTTCCATTGGTTGATTGTTCTCACTGTTAGGAAGTTTCTCCTTATATCTATCTGTCATTAGCATCTAACTATTATCCATCTATATCTATCACATTTAGAAACTGCCCAACTCCCTCACAGGAAAATTCTGGGCAATAATGTTAAATACATAAAAGTAGAATATAAAAGGTAAAAGAGGCGAAGCTCAATAAAATTCAAAATTACAAGGCAGAGGGAGGACTTACAGGGCACCCATTGAGAATTGAATAGCCTATAAATTATATTACTGAATAAATAAAAATAGTAATTTCCCACCTAATTAGTACAGATTATCCTTGACTTCCATCCACAATTTAGCCCAAACTTTCTGTTTTTAATTGCTGCAGGAATTCACTAAACACCTGCAGCAAGTTAGGTAACTCACTTAACGACCATCTTGTTTAGCCATGGAAATTTTGGGCTCAATTGCAATATACATCGAGGATTACCTGGTACATTTTTCAAATCAATACAAATGTAAGCTGCCTACAATTATTTTGATATAAGATGGGTGGCATATAAAATTTATAAATAAATAAACCCTCTGATACTGTACAATTAGAGGAATTCAGGCTATACAGTAATCTTTGACTCCCAGCTGCAATTGAGCCCAAAATTTTTGTTGCTAATTGAATCCCTGCCGTTGTTAAGTCAGTCATATGGTTATTCAGTGAATCTGGCTTCCCCATTGGCTTTCAGGAGATCACAAAAGGGGATCACATGACCCCAGGACACTGCAACTGTCATTTAATCTGTCTATCATCTATCCAACCGACCCATTATCTGATCTTTCTGTTTGTCTATCATTTGTCTGTCTGTCCATCCATCTATCCATTTTGTGGCCACCATCTGGATTTTGATCACCTGACCGCAGGAATGCTGCAACAGTCGTAAGGGTGAAAAATGGTCATAAATCTCTTCTTTCAGTGCCATTGTCACTTTGGTGACTAAACAAACTGTTGTAAGATGAGGACTGCCTGTATTTCTTTCCCCCAGACCTCATGGCCATGTGCATCAATTCAAAGAAAGTGAAGGCCTTCGTGAGGGTCAAGCCCACAGCTGACTTCCCTCAAGAGGTCATCAAATTTGGGGCCGACAACAAGGTAAAAAAAGGGATTAAGCTGAGAAGTTTCTCCTCTCAACCCCTCAGTCCCTTGGTGAAGTTGATGCACCTTAGAAGCGAAACTCACCTGGCTTGCCCTTCCAGACGATTGAGGTTCACATCGAGCGGGATCTTTCCAAAGGCATCGTCAACAACAAGCTGACGGACTGGTCATTTAAGATGGACCGTGTTCTCCACAACGCGTCGCAAGATGTGGTTTACGATGCAGTCGCCAAGGAGCTCGTCTCCCAGGCCCTGAATGGCTATAATGGTAAAGCATTAATGATCACTGTTAACAGAATAACAGAGTGGGAAGGATGCTTGGAGGTCTTCTAGCCCAACCTCCTGCTCGAGCAGGAGACTCTATTCCTATACCATTTCACACAAGTAGCTGCCCAGTCTCTACTTGAAAACCTCCAGGGATGGAGCACCCATCATTTCTAAAGGGAAGCCTTTCCATTGATTAATTGTCCTCTCTGTCAGGAAATTCCTTCTTAATTCTAGATTGCTTCTCTCCTTGATTAGTTTCCATCTGTTACTTCTTTTTCTACCTTCTGGTGCTTTGGACAATAAGTTGACCTTCTCTTTTTTGTGAGAGATATGCAGTATCTTTAAATATTGGGAAAGTGCTATCATGTTACCTCTAATCCTTCTTTTCCCCAAACTAGACCATTCAATTCTTGCAACTGTTCCTCACCTAAGGATTGCCTTGAGTTTTTGGCAGCTATTCCGTGTATCGGCATTAATACAGATTCATTGCAACCTAGAAATAAGGAGGAAATTTCCAGTCAGTGGAAACAATCATGGAATGGCTCCCTTTGGAGGTGGTAGGTGCTCCATTACTGGAGGCTTTCGTGAAAACTTCACTGGACAACGATTTTGTTTGAAAAGGGATAGAAGGGCTCTCCTGTTTAAGCAGGGGTTTGGACGAGAGGATCTCCAAGGTCCTTCCCAGTTCTATTGCTCAGAAGGGAGCTTGCCAACTCTAGGAAAGAGCCTGAATCATTCTCTCTTGATCCCGAACCATCCCCTAGGGACCATTATGTGCTATGGACAAACCGGAGCCGGCAAGACCTTCACCATGATGGGAACCACCGGAAACTTCAAGCACAGGGGGATCATCCCTCGAGCTATTCAGCAGGTGGTGGATAATTATTATTTATTTGTTTGTTTATTTGTATATTTATATATTTATGAATGAATGAAAGAAAATTTGCATGGCTTCTCAATTCTGACTCCTGGCAACTTGTAATCATGAATAGAAGTTAAATTTAAAAAATCAATAAGCTCACACACACACCACTCTCATCCTGGTGACAACAGTCAAACACCATCTGACAGGCTCCCTATCACCCTGGGTTCCCACTTAGGCACAAAAGCAACCTGGGAGACTTTGGGCCAATCACTAGGAGACGATTAGTTCTAGTCCCGCCTTAGACACGAAAGATGGCTGGATGATTTTGGGCCAATCACCAGGAGATGGGGATTTATACTCCTGCCTTAATAATGAAAGCCAGTTGGATGACTTAGGGCCAATCACCAGGTAATGGTGAGTTCTAGTCCCACCTTAGGCATAAAAGCTGGCTGTCAAGACTCCAACATGCACCCCCATTCAAATCATAAGTCTCTAGCCACATCCCTCAAGAGTAAAAAAGGTTGATTTATTAGGAGTTGACAGGTCCGTGTTTCCCAGTTGCAGCCACTCTAACACAACATTCATTTCACCCTTGACCCTGGTCTTCCCCCCACGCCTTGGATGTATATTCTCCAATGAGACACATCCGTAGCCAAGAATCATCAATCATGCTCTCCAGTAATAGTTTTGAGCGCCAGAAGCTTTGGTTGCCCAAGCGATTATCTGAAGCATTTAAAGAATGCACTGCTTTCTCCCCTCTCTTTTTGCTGACAACTAAAAAGACCAAAGAAGTATTTTTTTACTTGACATGGCTGGGTGACTTTGGGCCAATCACCAGGAGATGGTGAGTTCTAGTCCTGCCTTAGGCATGAAAGGCAGGCTTAGGGCGAATCCCTCTCTCTCTTAACCCAGCCCACCTCGCAGGGTTGTCGATGTGGAGAAAATGGGAGGAGGAAGGAGTATAAGGCATGTTCCCTTCCTTGAGTTAAAAATCAAAGAATAAAGGCAGGATGGGTAGGAAGGTATGGTAGATAAAGATTGGAATGAGCTGCCCTTTCTCCGCCAGGTCTTCAAGTCCATGGAAGAGCACAGCAGCCAGTATATCACCGTCCGGATTTCTTACCTCGAGATACACAACGAGGTCATCTCAGACCTCCTGCCCTCCCTCCCCCTCGGCTCAGAGAGCGACCTCCCATTGTCCATAGTGGAGAGTCCCCATGGGGTTTCCGTCAAGGGCCTCTCCATCCATCCTGCTCCCAACGAAGAAATTGCTTTAAATTTCCTGTTTGAGGTAAGGGGGAGCCCACACTCTTTATTTATTTATTAAATCTCACGGTTGCTGAGGGCCTGATTTCCCATCACCAGATTCTGGGGACATTACAACAATTGTTAAGCGTGAGGATTGGCTGTAACTTTTTTTTTTTTTTCAGTGCTGTCATAAAGCCCAGCTGTTGTTAAACTGTCACGAGAACTGCCTGCATTGCATTTATATGCACTTCAGGGCTTTTGGACAGCTATTTCTTTTTCATTCCATCTTGTCAGCGGCCCTGAATAAATGAACCTTCTTACTGCCTCCATTGTTTCCATTCTCTTCTAGGGTGACACCAACAGATCCATGGGTCAACATGCCCTGAACAAGCATTCCTCCAGGTCCCATTGCATCTTCACCATCTACATCGAGGTCAGTGCTGGTGACCTTCTACCGCTGCACCAGAGAGAGTATCTTAACTTACTGTACCTGTGTCTGGTTTGCCAGTTGCACAAGGGCAGATAGGACAGCACTCCAGAGGGTGAACGTCATTGCCCAGAAGATAATAGGTTGTCCTCTCCCCTCTTTGGAAGAGCTTTATAGCTCCTGCTGTCTTAAGAAAGTTCAAAACATCCTCAAAAATGCATCTCATCCTGCCGCCCTTTTTCTTTTGAACTATTACCATCTGACAGCTGGCACAGGACAATAATAAAAACAAAGAGAAATAGGCTGAAAAACAGCTTCTATCCCAGGGCAATAGGTTTGTTGAATTCTACTGCATAGTGCAATATTAATGCAATATCAAGAGTTTTCAATTCAATGTGTGGAGTGTGAAGGATGTGTGTGTGTTTATTTTCATGGTCATGATGTGCACCGAAGATGGTGTTTGATTTCGTTGTACGAGGTGCAAGGACAATAAAAGTAAACTAAAGAGTAACGATGAAACTTGGCCTAATGCCCATTGCTTGGAAAAACTCAGCAGCCTGCAATTGAAAGCATCGTTGTCATTTGTTAATTAAAAAAAAACAAACATGCCCTACCACATTTGATCTCTCACTTCAGTGTCACTCAAGAATCCTTTCCAATGCCAGATACGTCACTTCTAAAATCAACCTGGTCGATCTCGCGGGCTCGGAGAGGCTGTCGAAGAGCAAAGTGAGAAAATAAGAGTCACATTTTGAGTTCGCGAAGTGGCTTTTAAAACGGGGGGGGGGGGCAGCAGCGGGTAATCCTTGACTTAATGACCAAACCCGAGCCCAAAAATCTCCAAGGTGGTTGTTAAGTCAGCTTTGCACCATTTGATCACCTGTCTTGCCACTATTGTTTAGTGAATCACTGCCATTGCTGAGTTAGTGACATGGTTGTTAAACAAATTTGCCTTCCCCAAGGACTTTGCCAGTCAGAAGATCTCCAGAGGGGATGCTGCAACCGTCATAAATCTGAGTCAGTTGCCAAGTGCCTGAATTTGGATCACATGGCCCTGGGGGAGGCTGCAATAGTCAAGAGCGTGAAAAGGGGCCCTGGCTCACTTTTTCAGTGCCGTTGTAACTTCATACGGTCACTAAATAGGGCAACCTGCACTTTTTCAAACCCTTTGACCAAAACTTTTCTTTTTTAAAACAGTCGGAAGGATTTGGACTGAAGGAAGCAACGTACATCAACAAATCCCTGTCGTTCCTAGAGCAGGTGGTCATCGCCTTGTCAGACTGCAGCCGGGACCACATCCCCTTCCGGCAGAGCAAGCTGACCTACACCTTGAAGGATTCTTTAGGTAGGGGTGAGGTATTCAAATCCCCATGAAGCTTTGACCGCCCGTAACAAAGTGGGATTGCCCTCCGAAGCCTGGCTCCACGTAAGCGCCATAGGCGTTTTTGGGCTTGGCGTGTAGCCGTCCATTCAATGATGCCAAGCTGGCGACCATCATATATGACAAGCAAGGCGGAACAATTACAAAGCTCTGCCTTGGTTACAGGTGGTCCTTGACTTAGATCTGTGCATTCAGCGACTGCTTGAAATCCTAATGGTACTGAGAAAAGTAACCTATGACCTAAATTCAGGTGCTTGGCAACTGGTTCGTATTTATGACGGTTGTGGTGTCCCGAGTGTGTGTGTGTGTGAGAGAGAAAGAGAGAGAGAGACGTGATCCCCTTTTGCAATCTTCTGATAAGCAGGTTCATTGCGGAAGCCGGATTCACTTAACGTCCGTCTGACTGACCGAACAACTGCAAATGGTTCTCTTAACTGTAGCAAGGAAGGTTGTAAAATGAGGCAAGACTCACTTCATCGTTGTCTCACTTAGCAGCAAGAATATTGGGCTGAATTGCCATCATAGGTTAAAGGCTACCTGTGCTGCAGTGTGCACTATGTGGGGCTGCCCTTGAAAAGTATCCAGGGACTCTGTTCCTAATTCAGAGGCCTGCATGGTTTTGTGCAAGTCTAGATTTGAACACAGGTCTCACGTTCACAGGAGCTGCCCTTGTGCTTCAGTTTAAGTTGCTGGTTGTCACCTTCAAAACCCTACTTGGGGCAGGTTGTTTGAAAGACCTTCTTTCCCCAGTTGCCTCCACCTGGGTTACCAGAGCAGGGAAGCCGGGGATGTTATGGGTCTCCAATTTTAGGGAGGTCCAGTTGGTGGGATGGGGAAGAAGGGCCTTCTCCATGTTGTTGACAGGGCCATCTTTACACAGTTACATCCACCTGGGCTGCCAGAGCAGAGAGTCAGGGGGTGTGATGGGTCCCCTCTCTCTTAAGGAGTTTCCTTCTTTTTGTTGTTTCCTAGGTGGGAACTGCAACACTGTCCTTGTGGCTAACATCTGCAGTGAGTCCATTCACATCGTAGAAACGGTAAGTGCCAGATCAGGAAGAAAGATGGATGGATGGGTTGGTGGGTGGGTGGATAGGTAGATAGATGGATAGAAGAAGGAGGAAGGAACAGACGGATGGATGGAAGAAGGATGAATGGAGGGATGAAAGAAGCATGGGTGGGAGGATGAAAGGATGGATGGAAAGATGGACAGATGGAAGAAGCTTGTCTTCTCTTCTCCCCCCCCCCCCACCTTTGTCTTCCCCGTCCCCAGGCCTGGCCCTTACTTCCCCAAATTCTTCTCCCCCCCTTGCGTTTTATGACAGGGTGCCAGCAAAGTGCAGAAGCTGAGGAGGGCAGGCCTGACATTAAGCCTCAGGCCAGATGGGCCTAGATAAGACCTCCTGGGCATCTTCAGAGAGTTAAGTTGCCATTTCTGGCTTTCTGAGCTGCAGTCTCAGAAAAACTAGAATGTTCAGAGAAGAAAATACGAGTCCTTCCAACCATGCAGGGAGCATGGTGTTTCTTAGTGACTCCCTCCCTCCCTCCCTCCCTCCCTCCATCTCTCTCTCTTTCTCTCTCTCTCTTTTAAATATTTCAGCTAGAAGCCTTGCAAATTGAGTAAATAATAAGAGACATTTCCTGGTTATCAGGCAACCTAAAACCACATTACAGGTAGTTCTTGACTTACAGCAGTTCATTTAGTGACTGAGGTTATTCAACAAGCGGTGAAAAAAGGGACTTAAGACCATTTTTTCACACTTATGACCATTGCAGTATCCCTGTGCTCAAGTAATCAAATCTGAGATGCTTGGCAACCAACTCACAGTTATAATAATTGCAGCATCCTGAGGTCATGTGATCCCCTTTTGCAATCTTCTGACAAAGTCTGGGGAAGCCCAGATTCACTTAATGAGGGTGTTACTGGCTTTGAAAACTGCAGGGATTCACTTAGCAACTGTGGCAAGAAAGATTGCAAAATGAGGCAAACAAGTTGACAACTGTCTCTTTTAGCAATAGAAATTTTGTACTCAGTTGTGGTCATAAATCAAGGACTATCTGCAAGCAAACTTTTGTATTCAGATTATCTCTAAGACAAATTGTTGGGAGCCCCAAATAACGGCGCAAATGGGGTGATGCCCATATTTTTTCCAGCTGTCCACACTTCGTTTTGCCACCAGAATGAAGTGGGTGACGACCATGCCGATCGTCAATGAAAAAATCGACTCCGAGGTATGTCCTCCTGCAATCTTTCTGCTGCCTCGAAGGAGTGACCAGGTGTAAGAAAATATCAAGTACATGGGGTGTTTATCATCAGGGCTAGAAGGAGTGAGATTTGCAAAAAGGGGGAGGACTGTGGGATTCTTAGCGCTCTCTGAGCTTGGTAGTTTTCTTTCAGATGTTTCATGACCAAACTAAGTAACATCTTCAGTGATAGAAGGGAGCGGAGTGTGTGGAGAAGTGGAGGAGGTAGGCAATTGTCAGACCCTTAGTGCTCCTTCACCTTGGTGGTTTTCTTGCAGACATTTCAATTACTAGAGAACATAATCAGTGCTAGAAGGGAGTTGGGTTTGGAGAAAGGAGGAGGAGGAGATTGTGGGGTCCATGGTGCTCTCTGAGGTGGGTGTTTTCTTGAAGATGTTTCAAGACCCAACTCGGGAACATCATCAGTGCTACAAGGGATGAGGAGGTGGAGGAAGAGGAGGTGGACTATGCAGTCCCTGGTGCCCTCTGAGCTTGGTGGTTCTCTTGGAGACCTTTCATTACTCAATCAGGGAACATCATCTGTGCTTGAAGGGAGTTGGGTTTAGAAAAAGGAGGAGGAGACTGTGGGGTCCTTGGTGGTCTTCTAGACTAGTTGCTTTCTTGCAGATGTCTCATGACCCAACTAGGGAACTTCATCAGTGCTAGAAGGGAGGGAGGGTTTGAGGATGAAGGGGAGAAGAAGGACGACTGTGGGCTCCCTGGCACCCTCTGAACTTGGTTGTTCTCCTGGAGACCTTTCATTACCAACCTAGGCAACATCATCAGTGCAGTGATAATCAGGGCATCCCAACAGTCCCTTATCCTTTTTATCAGAGGATAAATTTTAGTGAATGCCTTGTGCTTCCTGGGCTCTGATAACATCTTTGGGCAGCCCTTGACTTTGACTTTCCTACCACTTAGTCCATGCCATTCTTGTCTGCTTAGCGGATGGTGAAGAACTTGGAAAAAGAGGTGCTGTACCTGAAGGAGGAGTTGGCGATGCACAACAGTTTGGTAAGAATCAGCCCCCTGGGAAGGTGCCCCTTCATGGGTTGGTGACATGGTCCAGCCCAGGTTCATCCATCACTGTCAGAGGGAGACTAGCCGAGCCAGGGAGGGGAGGAGTCAAGTGGGCAATTAGTCTGGCATCCCTTAAGTAGGCAGAAGAGGACAAGATCTGAATGCCTTCAGACTGTCCCTCGTCTAGTCTGTCCCAGCTGCAAGCTGGCAGACTGGGAAGACTCCTGCGAAACATAGGTTGTCCTTCACTACAACAGTTCACTCAGTGACCGTTCAAAGTTACAATGGCACTGGGAAAAAAAAGGGACTGATGATTGTTGCAGCATCACTGTGGTTATGTAGTCAAAATTTGGACCCTGGGCAACTGACTCACATTTATGATGGTCACAGCATCCCTTTTGTGACCAAACTCGACGGGAAACCCAGATTCACTTCATGACCTGTAGGACTCACTTAACAACTGCAGGGATTCCCTTAACAATCATGGCTTAAAAGGTTGCAAAATGGGAAAGGGCTCACTTAACGAATGTCTGGCTTAGGGACAGAAATCTTGGGCTCCATTGTGGTTGTAAGTCAAGAACCACTTGTAGGCATTAAGCAATACAATAGCCAATTGAACATTTCACAGGTGGGTCTGTTTTTTCCCCCCTGCACTTGGCTTTAATTTTGCCAGTGTGGCAGTTTTACATCTGGGCCAGAGTAAATAAGTGTCAGTGGCAAACTGGAGGCTTTGAAGAAGGAGAGGCTGGGCCACAATTTAGTCTGGATAAGTATTGGGCAGGGGTCCCCAATCTTGGCCACTATAAGGCTTGGGGACTCCAACTCTCAGAGTCTTAAAGTTCACAAGTCTTAAAGTGGCCAAGATTAGAGACCCCTGGCATAGGGTCTCCTTCTCAACTAGGGGATTGGACCGGATGAACTCCGAGGTCCCTTCCTACTCTGTCATTCTAGGATTATGTAAGGATCTCCTGCCCGAGCAAGGGGGTTGGACTAGAAGACCTCCGAGGTCCCCTCCCATCCTATGATGATATGTTCTACTTAAGGCAGTAAAATAAAGTTGCCTGGGAACTCCTTGACTGATTGCTTTGATCTTCTGCCTTTAGCTCAATCGCCCACCGGTGACCTATGAGCCTCTGAATGATATCCAGATCACAGAAATCAACTCCCAAGTCCGTCGGTTTCTGGAGGGCACCATTGATGAGCTAGATGTGAGTCACTTGCTGGCGGATAATACGAAGAATATTTAAGTCCTTTCCAGGGTTCGGACATATATATATGCGTATACATATACATATATATATAGTATGCACACTCACACACACACACACACACACATACAGGGGTGGGATTCTACCAGTTCGCACCTATTCGCTAGAACCGGTTGTTAACATTCTAGGCAGTTTGGAGAACCGGTTGTTAGAAGAAATTACTGGCCTAATCCTGTAAGGAAGGTAGGAGGGAAACATTCTGGTGTTGCTTACAGAAACCGCCTCTCCATTAACCCTGATTATGTTCTTAGCAGGCTGAGACTTCCTGTCTCAGGAACTTCCTTGGAGTTTTTTCCCCTCCTTTGCTGGTACTTTGCTTGTGTGGAGTGACCATTCAAAGTTACAATGGCACTGAAAAAGGTGACTTAAGACCATTTTTCACACTTACGACTGCTGCAGTATCCCCACAGTCACGAGAGGCCAGGCGAGGAGATGCGTGCCTTGATGTGAGTGATGTTGCGTTGGTCACACACAGCCAGTCACACGACCACCAAGCCATGCTCACCAATTATGCCATGCCCACAGAACCGATTGTTAAAAAAATTGAATCCCACCCCTGGATAGATATATATTTCCCCTTCTGTTCAAGCCCATCTGATTTTGAAAGATTGCCCGAGCAAGTCCCTCTTGAGGTTTTTCAGGAGAGATTTGCCATTGCTTCTTTTCTTGGGCTGAGAGATTCCCTCCCCCATAGCTGACTTTGTCTCCTAGGCCGGACTAGAATTCGGGGTCACCCAGTTTCTAGCCTCAAATATCCAGTCTCTAAAATCTGTACTGGTAGACCCCAACTTACAACAGTTCATTTAGTGATTGTTCGAAGTTAAAGCGGCACTGAAGAAAAGTGACTTATGATCTTATTTGACCATTGCGGCATCGCCAAGGTTACGTGATCAAAATTCACCTGCTTGGCAAGTGATTCATATTTATGTCGGTCGCAGCATCCCGGATTCAGCAACCTTCTCACCAGCAAAGTCAAGGGGGAAGCCAGATTCACTTAACAACTATGACTCACTTGTGAACTGCAGTGATTCACTTAATGACAATGGCAAGAAAGGTCGGCAAATGGGCCAAAATTCACTTAATGTCTCACTTAGTGACAGGAATTTTGGTTGTAAGTTGAGGACTACCAGTATTCAGCCTTGAAAATCTATTGCCACCGAGGGAATAAGCCTCCCTGAGAAGAAGGTTGATTCTCAACCCTGGCAATTTTAACAGATGTGGACTTCAACTCCCAGAATCCCCCAGCCAGCTATGTTGTCTGTTCTAGCTGCAACCTGCCAGTCTAGGAAGATTCCTATGAAATACAGAAAGTCCTTCACTTCACTTAGAGGCTGGCTGTGGTATTGTGGGAGTTGAAACACCTCCTAATGTTGACAAGGCTGAGAAACACTGCAGAGAGAGAGAGATGGGGTTTGTAGGATTATGCTCCTCTATTTAAATCCGCAGTATCCATTTTGATGGATTCAAAACTCATGTCGATGGGATTCCTTGTAGCTCAGATTGGATCTAAGTGGCTGGAAGTTGAATCTGTAAAGTGGATCTCCATAGGGTTGAGAGCAGAACTACTGGGTATACCCTGAGTCAAGAATTTGCTTCTTTTGGCTTTGTGGGGGTCTGTGATTTTTTTTTTTTTTAATAACCAGCTTTGTACAATAAGGCACATTTTGTGTGGGTCACTCCTGGGAGAAACGTTAAGGTTATCCTGAGCTCACAGCTTCTCCCTGCTTCTCCCTCTTTCCTACAGATCACAAGCATCCGTCAAATCCAAGAGATCTTCAACCAGTTCAAAATCATCTTAAGGTAGGGGTTTTGGGAATGCAGCTAGTTCTTCTTTAATGACTGCTTGCTTAGCAACTGTTCAGGGTTATGATGGATGCCCCGAAACTAGGCACTTACAATTCAGTTCCAAAGTTTTGGTTGCCCCACATGCGCACACACACACACACACACACACACACACACACACAAATCACATGGGTGCTTCACATTTAGGGCCATGTGCAGCCATATGACCATGATTTTGATTGTTTCTAGCTGAAAAATGTCCTTTGGGCAGAATGGATAGCAAGAAAATGCGCTCTTGGGAGGGGACATCATCTATTTCTGCACCTCCGAAGGTCCTGTCAGCAGAAGGAGCAGACTGGAGGCCTGGTTGGAGGAGGGTTCCCTTGGTCTGGGCCTTCCCTGGCAGACTAACTTCCAACCAGTCCTGAGGCAGGAGCCAGGACTTAAATCAAAAGGACCACAACACCAACTTCAGCCTATCTTTACCTACTGAACTTTTGAACACAGTATGGATGTATTGAAAAAAGATCCTGAAAGAAAAAAAGACAAGGAGGGAGATAATGAATAGATAAATGAATATATTTAGATAAATAATAAAGGTAGATAAAGGATATATTCACAGCTCAAACAAATAAAGGGAATACAAAAATAAGACATCCTAGATCTGAATGAATGAAATATTCTTATTAAATACTTTGTTCATTACATAGTTGAATGTGTTGACAACAAAATCACACAAAAATCAATGGAAATCAAATTTAGCAACCCATGGAGGTCTGGATTTGGAGTTACGCTCAAAATTAGTAAAAAAAACACTACAGGCTGATCCAACTTTGATGTAATGTCCTTAAAACAAGTCAAAATGAGGCTCAGTAGTGTGTGTGGACTCCACATGCCTGCATGACCTCCCTACAATGCCTGGGCCTCCTCCTGATGAAGTGGCGGATGGTCTCCTGAGGGATCTCCTCCCACACCTGGACTAAAGCATCCCCCAATTCCTGGACAGTCTGTGGTGCAACATGGCGTTGGTGAATGGAGCAAGACATGGTGTCCCAGATGTGCTCAATTGGATTCAGGTCTGGGGAACAGGCAGGCCAGTCCAGAGCATCAATGCCTTCATCTTGCAGGAACTGCTGACACACTCCAGCCACATGAGGTCTAGCATTGTCTTGCATTAGGAGGAACCCAGGGCCAACTGTACCAGCATATGGTCTCACAAGGGGTCTGAGGATCTCATCTCGGTATCTAATAGCAGTCAGGCTACCTCTGGTCAGCACATGGAGGGCTGTGCGGCCCCCTAAAGAAATGCCACCCCACACCATTACTGACCCACTGCCAAACCAGTCATGCTGGAGGATGTTGCAGGCAGCAGAACCTTCTCCACGGCATCTCCATACCCTGTCACGTCTGTCAAATGTGCTCAGTATGAACCTGCTTTTATCTGTGAAGAGCGAATGTGCCAATCTTGGTGTTCTCTGGCAAATTCCAAACATCCTGCGCAGTGTTGGGCTGCAAGCACAACCCCCCACCTATGGACATCGGGCCCTCATACCCTCCTCATGGAGTCTGTTTCTGACCGTTTAAGCAGCCACATGCACATTGGTGGCCCACTGGAGGTCATTTTGCAGGGCTCTGGCAGTGCTCTTCCTGTCCCTCCTTGCACAAAGAGATTGAAAAAAGACCTGACAGCATGAATAGAAGAGATGATTCCACCAGACTGTCAATCATTTGGAAGCCTGCACTCTCAAATAGAAAGATCTCCATGCCACAAGCCAGGCAAACACCAGGGCAAAAACAGACTCCCTCTGATAGCTCCAACCCAAACATCCCCCCACCAGGCACCCAGGTGAAACCCAGCTTGCTAATGGATAGCAGCCGTCCTTTCACACGAAGCCAAGCTGCACTGAAAACCTCCAACACAGGAACAGAGTGTTGCCAGCCAATCAAAGCCACAAAACAGGCAGAAGAAACAAGAAACACCAATCAATCAAACTCCAAGTCCAGTGAACACAGACCCGGGCTCCTAGCCAATCAGAATGGACCAGCCTCGAATTTGAAACCAAAAGCTGTGAGACCCACATCCATACAGAAGCCTGATGATGGCAGATGAGATTCTGCTGAAACGTTGCTACAACTTTAAGAACACTACAACGTGGGATAATACCCGAGGGAAGCTAAACAACACACACACACAGATATATATATATGTTTTTTTAGGCTTTCGCGGGTACTTACATGTGTGCTGTTCAGCTTCCTTCGGGTATTATCCCACGTCATTGTAGTTCTGTTAAAGTTGTAGCAACGTTTCAGCAGAATCTCATCTGCCATCATCAGGCTTCTGTATTGAGTTTGTATGTGATAGCCTGACCCACATACGAACTCCATACAGAAGCCTGATGATGGCACATGAGATTCTGCTGAAACATTGCTACAACTTTAACAGAACTACAATGACGTGGGATAATACTCGAAGGAAGATGAACAGCACACACACACACACACACACACATACAGAGAGAGAGAGAGAGAGAGAGAGAGAGAGAGAGAGAGAGAGAGAGAGAGAGAGAGAGAGAATAAGCAATATATGAAACAAATGATACTAATAGATAAGTGACAAAGGGATAATAAAGAATATAAGATAATGGGTAATACAGGTAGTTCTTGACTTATGACCATAATTGTGGCCAAAATTTATGTTAAGTGAGGCGTTTGTGAAGTGAGCTTTACCACCTTTCTTGCCTCATTTGTTAAGTGAATCCCTGCCATTGTTAAGTTTGCAACCTGGTCGTTATGGGAATCTGGCTTCCCCCCTTGGCTTGTCAGAAAGTCACAAACTGGGGGGGGCGGGTTTCCACATGAGCCCGGTATACAGAGCAACGGTTAAAAATATGAACCAGTTGTCAAACACACCTGAGTTTCGATCACATGACCATGGGGAGGCTGCAAAGGTTGTAAGTGTGAAAAACAGCCATAGCTTCTTTTTTTCAGTGCTGTTTTCACTTGGAACAATCACTAAATGTAAGTTGAAGAGTACCTGTATATAGATAGATAAGTAGATCGGGAGTAAGGGAGACAGGTGGAAGGGTGGATGGATGGATCGATGGGAACAGAGAGTCAGTCAGTCAGTCCCAAAGGTCCATTTTGAAAGATGGAGAACCAAGGTTATGCCAGGGAATGCTTAACTGTGGGTATGTGGGGCAGCAGAAGGGCAGAGACCGCTGGTTTCCTTCCATTCTTCAGTTTGTGATGACATGGTACCCTTGTATTATGACCTCAAAGGGGCTTCAGGGAACAAGTGGACCATCGTTGAAAGTGGGGTGGGAGAACCCTCTTCCTGAGGAGCAGGGGCGATGGGGCAGGGTGTGTGTGTGTGTATATGTCCCACCTCCGAGTCTGATCCCAAGACCGTTCCAGCAAGTTCCTCCCTCCAGCATCTAGGGGTTCAGTCTATCCCAAAGCAGGCTAGATCAGACTAAAACCCAGTGAGCAGTTGGAGTTTCTGTGGTGGAGGGAACCATCTCTTCTGGCCAAAACATACCACCTGAATTGGCCCGTCCTGTCAAGCAAACTTTAAAACTTGTGTGGACTTCAGCTCCCAGAATTCCCTAGGGCAGTCAACGCTGACTAGATGGCACTTGGAGAAACCCTCAGGTGGAGCTTCCTGGCAAATGACGGCATCCAGTAAATCCTGGACATAAACTGTTTCAACTTCTACCCTCAAGACGACGCTATAGGGCACTGCACACCAGAACATGTAGATACAAGGGCAGTTTTTTCCCCCTCATGCCCTCACTCTGCTAAACAATTAATTCTCTCAACGCTGTCCAACTATCCAGTAAGGTTGTATCACTACCATTCTTCTCATCTTTCCCATTACCTGTCTCCTTATCTTCTTTTGACTGTAACTTTGTTGCTCGTATCTTAATGATTTATATTGTTTTATTTAGCATCCTATTATGATTTATGATGTTCGCTCAGTTAGCATCCCGTCTCTATCATTTTATCATTATGTTTTATGATTATGATCATGATTTATCAATTGTTGCTTGTATGTAACCTGAGAGCTTCTGCACTGGAGACAAATTCCTTGTTTGTTTGTCCAATCATACTTTTAATTCTATTAATTTTTATTCTATTCTATTCTATTCTACATTCGTGGATCCTTCAGAAGTTTTTTTTTCTTCTATCTTCCGTCTTGTCTTCAGTCCTTAGATTTTCTGATGGTGTTCCATCCAAGCATCTATCACTGTTGATCCTGCTAAGCATCCAGCCCTGGCTAGGGTCAATCCAACTCTTGTTATCTCCTAATAGAGCTGACTTTTTTGGTGGTCCTGGGTGTTCTCTGAGCTTGATGATTTTCTTGCAGACATTTCATGACCCAGTGAGGGAACATCGTCAATGCTAGGAGGAGGGTTGCTTGCTATTTATATATAGGCCCTTCTAGCACAGATGATGTTACCTAGTTGGGTAGCCAAAGGTCTGCATGGAAACAATCAAGGTTAGAGGGCACCACATATTTTTTCCATTTCCTTCTCCTCTTCTTCCTCCTCCTCCTAACACCTACCACAGGATGTCATAAAACATCTGCAACAAAACTACCCAGCTCAAAGAGCCCCAATGACCTTACACCTCCTCCTCCTCCTTCTCCTCACAGTCCCCCCTCCCTCCGATCACTAATAATGTTCCCTAGCTGGGTCATGAAACGTCTGCAAGAAACCCACCAGTCTCAGGGACCACCAGGGAGCCCAGCTTCCAAGCCTCAGCTGTAAATATTCTCTTCTGTCGGTGACTGCTTTTGTTCATGGCAGGCAATGTGGTCGCATTGTGTGTCCTTCGGGGTTAGTGTCTTGTAAGAGCCGGGCCAATGTGTGTTGCTTTCAGCCAACAAGATCAGGAAGTGGAAGCCCGGTTGCGGAGCAAATATGCCCTGATAGACAAGAACGACTTTGCGACATTGTCAGCCATTCAGAAGGTGAGCCAAGAAAAAAGGCAGTGTGGGGGCTTCAGGGAATCTTCTCCCCAGTTTCAAAAGTTCTAAGGGAAACCCTAGTTTGGGAGGTGGAAGTTCAGAGTTTGGTCTGAGAGATTTGGTCCAGCAAGGAGGCTGATTCCAGGTGGTCTCACACCTATCTCCTGCTCTTCGCTCTCCCCAGGCAGGAATCGTGGACGCTGAGGGACATCTGGTTGGAGAAATGGACGGACAAGGGTTCGGCATTGGCACGGCCCCTTTCTCCTCCAAGCCTGGCAAGAAAATGAAGGCTAAGAAGGGGAAAGAACAGACCAGGTTGGTTGGAGGCTGTTTTGTCCTCCTCTCCCTCCCTTTCTTTCTTTCCTTCCTTCCTTTCCTTCCCTCCTCTCTCCTTCTTTTTTCCACCCTGCTTCTGTTTTCTCTTCCTCCTTTCCTCTTTCTCCCTTCCTTCTTACCTCCCTTCCTTTCTCCCTCCCTTCTTCTGTCCTTCCTCCCTTCCTCCTTCTCCCTTCCTTTTTCTCTTCCTCCATCCTTCCTCCCTCCCTTCTTCCTATCCTTCCCACTCAGTGATCCTTCTTTCCTCCCTCTCTCTTTTCTTCCTTCCTTCATTCCCTCCTTCCTCCTTCCTTTCTCCCTCCCTCCTGCTTTCCTCCCTTCTCCCTCTTTCTCCCTTCCCCCTACCTCCCTTCCTTCCTTCCTCTCTTTTCCTCAGTCCTTCCTTCCTTCCTCCTTTCCTCCCATTCTTCCCACCTAGGTGATCCTCCCTCCCTCCCTCCCTTGGGGATGCTGTGATGGGCACAAGGACCTGCCATAAGCAACTTCTATCAGTGCTGTTCTCACTAACAGTATAGTTGTAAGTCAAGGGCTGCCTGTCCTTGCCTTTTCCCCTAGATTTTGCCACCCAGGGCGGCCTTTGATGAGGTTTCCCAGCACAGAGCCCCTGAGATCCTCAGGCAGCCAAGCCCACTGTCCCCAAGTGGCTCACAGGGGGCTCCTCCACAGACCTCAGCCTGTTCCCCACCAGCCCTGCTGGCATTCTGAGTCTGCCTTGTCTCTGCCTTCCAGTGCCACCACTCGCAAGGAAGGTCTGGGGAGCCCTTTCTCTGGAAAGGATCTAGAAACCCTTTCGGTATCTCGCAGCCAAGTGGTGTCCGCCGCCAAGGAGCTGGAAGGGAGAGATGGTCTTTTCCGAGACCAGGAGGTCTCCAGCCTTGACACGCATCGGTCTGACTCAGCTCCGAGAGACGACAGCAGCATCAGGCCCAGGTAGCATCTCACAATGGTCTCCTGTCCTTGGCTTCCTGGTTTAGGTTTGGATCATTCTTTGTAACCCATCTCTAGCCTGTAAGTTCACATCCCTCTCTGCAGGGGACAGTGTTTCTTTCACCAAGGAGTTGCAGTGGCATGTGAGAAAGGCCTTGGGAGACCGAGCAAAGAGATACTGCCTAGGGAATGGTCAGATAAGAGGTAGCAGTGCCCATGATTGTGTAATGGCCAGACTCTCAGGCTGTGAAGAAGACAGCATTAATAATAGGTTTCTTCCTTCAGTAGTGGGTTGGACTAGAAGCCCTCAAGGTCCCTTCCAACTCTGTCATTCTCGTGTATGAAAAAGGCCTTGGGAGACCAAGCAGAGATGCTCCTTAGGGAACAGTCTGATAAGAGGCAGCAGAGCCTGCAGCTGTGTAATGGGTGGGGGAAGAAATTCAGGAGGGACTCTCCCTAGAATTTCAGGCTACAGAGAAGACAGCTTTAATAGTCTGCTTCCTCATTAAGAAGGAGGTTGGACAACTAAAGCACACAGCTGTATAATGGAAGGAGAAAGGTGCAGATGGAAGCCTCTCTAAATTATCAGGCTTTAAAAAGAGATAGTTGGAGATTTGTACTATCAGACAGCAGTGAAAGGCCTCGCTGCATCTTCACCTCTACGTCAAGATCAATACCAGTGAAACTTCCTTGGCTTAATGCCAGTAACTGCGAGAGGGACCTTGGGGTCCTCGTGGACTATAACTTAAGAATGGGCGAGCCGTGTGCTGCAGCCGCCAAAGAAGCCAGCACAGTTCTAGGCTGCATTAACAGAAGGATAGAATCAAGATCACGAGAAGTGTTAATATCATTTTATAAGAGCACCCCTGGAATATTATATCTCATTTTGGTTGCCATGATGCACAAAAGGATGTTGACACTCTGGAAAGAACGTAGAGAAGAGCAGCAAAGAGGATTAGAGGCCTGGAGACTGAAACATACAGTGAATGGTTGCAGGAACTGGGGTTTGTTTGGTTTAATGAAAAGAAGGACTTGGGGTGACATGATAGCAGTTTCAAAATATCGAAGGGATACTGAGAGGGATGGGGGGAGGCAATCTTTTCTCCAAAGGCAGAACAAGAAGCAGCAGATGGAAACTAATCAAGGAGAGATCCAGGCTAGAATTAGAGGAGAAACTTCCTGACAGTGAGACAGATTAATCAGTGGAACAGCTTGCCACCAGAAGTTGTGGGTGCTTCACTAGAAGCTTTTAAGAAGAGACTGGACAGCCAGTTGTCTGAAATGGTCTAGGGCAGTGATGGTGAACCTTTCTGTTGTGGTGTGCCAAAAGCATGCACGTCAGCAGTCACAATGCAATGCGCCCCTCCCCTGTGCATGCAAGCGCAACAACCCCCTTTACCTGCACTGTTGCATGTGTGTTCCTCCCAGCTGATTTTCGGCCCATTTGAGGCCTTCTTCACCCTCCCAGAGGCTCAAGGGAAGCTTCTGCAGCCTTGGGAGGCCGAAAATAGGCCCATTTCAGCACTTCCAGTATTTCCGGAAGGGCCCTTTTTCGGCCTCCTGAGGTTCCCTAGGCTCCCATCGAACCTCCAGGGGAGTGAAAATGGCCTCAAATGGGCTGAAAATCAACTGGGAGATGTGCACATACACAGTGCAGTTAAGTTTGGCTGGGGTTTGCGTGCCTGCACAAATGGCTCTGTGTGCCACCTGTGGCAGGCATGCCATAGGCTCGCCATCAAGGGTGTAGAGTCTCCTGTCTGAGCAGGGGGTGGGACTGGAAGACCTCCAAGGTTCCTTCAAACTCTATTATTCTATGACTTGCAAGGTTCTGTCACTGAAGACTTAACCACAAAGCAGAATTGCTTTATCGGGCCTATTTCCTGCCTGCCTGCCTGCATGGAAAGACTGACAGGGAAAAAATGATGTGCAGATCTGTGGCTCAAGGACACTTGTTCCAAACAGACAAGGGTCACCTAGATCGCATGGGCAGTCTATAAATCAATTATTTACAGATAGTCCTGGCATGACGACCTCATTTGAGTCCGAAATTTGCACAGCAAGACAGTCATTAAGTGACCTTTGCCTCATTTGACAATGTTTCTTGCCACAATTGTTAAGTGAATCACTGCAGTCATTAAGCGAATCCGGCTTCCCCATTGACTTCACTTCTCAGAAAGTCACAGAAGGGATCACATGACTCCTGGGACATCATCATAAATACGAGTCAGTTGCCAAGAGTGCGAATTTTATTTGTGTGACCACAGGGATGTTGTGATGATGTAAGTATGGAAAACAGTCAGAAGTCCTTTTTTTAAAAGTGCCGTTGTAATGCCAAACAGTCACGAAATGAACGGTTGTAAGTTGTGGACTATGCATAGCCAAATTAAAATAAAAAGTGGATTGTAGAAGGAACAGATTAGTCATCCAGCCCTTGCTTCTCAATGGAGACCGAATGGAGCAAGTGGCCAGTTTTAAGTTTCTGGGTGTTACCTAAAAGAGGACCTGACCTGGGATGCTCACATTGCAGCCCTGCTCAAAAGAGATTATACCACCTGAGGCTTTTCAGGAAACAACCACTGAGTGGAAAACTGCTGGTGACCTTCGACCGCTGCACCAGAGAGAGCATTTTAACCTTCCTGCGCCTGTGTCTGGTTTGCCCGTTGCACGGGGGCAGACAGGAAAGCCCCCCAGAGGGTGAATGGCATTGCCCCTCAGAGGATCCTGGGTTGCCCTCTCCCCTCGTCGGGAGACCTTGGAAAGATTCGTCTCATCCTGGGGAAACCCCCCCCCCCTTTTTTTTTTTTTTTAAAAATGCCCATCTGGCAGAAGGTGCAGGATAATAAAATAAGGACAAATAGGCTGCAAAACAGCTTCTATCCCAGGGCAGGAGCTCTTTTGAATTCTGCTGCATAGTGCAATGTTGGTGTGGTGTTGGGGATTTTCAGTTCAATGTGTGAAGGGTGAAGGATGGGTGTTTGTGTTTATTTTCATGGTCATGGTCATGATGTGCCCTGAAGATGGTGTTTGATTTCATTGTATGAGGTGCAAGGACAATAAAGTAAAGTAAAGTAAACTAAACTAAAAGTTCTCCTTCTCACCTCCTCCCCTCCTTCTCCTCACTCCGAACAGTTCCCCGCCAGCCAGGACCTCGGCCTTCGAGGACTTCAAGGGCGAGCGAGGCAGCGAGATCAACCGCATCTTCAAAGAGAACAAAACCATCCTGAACGACCGGAAGAGGAAACTTGGGGAGGTGACCCACAGGATCAACCTGGTCAAGCAAGAAATGGATGTCACCCGCCAGGCCCTCGAGGTCCAGAAGCTGGAACGGGAGCAGCAGGGTGAGCAGGAGGGACTTTGCTCGGTATCCTGGTTGGGCAGCCGGTGGAATTCCTGGCTACCGAATGGGCTGAGCTGGGCTTTTCCCCTGGCTCGGAATGCAGGTTTAATTTCTGTATTGATTAAAGCTTTTGTGCTGCCTTCCTCTTTTATCAGGCAGCATCAAAAGAGGCTCCTCTCGTTGCCATATATGGGAGGGTTTGAAAAGTCAAGTTAGTCCTTGACTTACAGCGGTTTGTTTTGTGACCCTTCGGAGTCCAAAGTACAGAAGCAGTGACTTAGGACTGTTTTTCACATTTAATGACCATTGTATTCATCCCCACAGCCACTTGAACAAAATCCTTACGTTTGGCAACTGAGTCGTGTTTATGATGGTTGTAGAGTCTCTCTAGGTTATGTTACATCCCCTTTTGCCACCTTCTGACAGGCAAAGTCAACAAGGAAGTCAGATTCCATGTTACTGGCTTAAGAAGTCAAGTGATTCGCTTAACAAATGTGGCAAGAACGGTCATAAAATAGAGCAAAATTGACTTAACAACTTTCTCGCTTAGCAACAGAAATGTTGGGCCCAATTGTGGTCATAAGTTTAAGGACTACCTGAGACTAAATCGGCCTTCCCCTAACATGACCTTTTGAAATCGGCTTTACGGGTACTCCTCAACTTATGACTGTTCAGTTAATCTTCCCGTGATGGTCGTAGGTTCATGACGATCATAACCCAGGTTTGTTACATGATGGGTATTTTTGCAGTGGTTGTTAAGCAAAGGTGGCAGCTGTAAAGTAAATCCCCCCCTCCTTAAGCGAACATGGCAGCTAAGTGAAGCAGTGAGGCACGATGGCTGCAGTTTTGCCAGAAAAACCCAGAAGGTATCGTTTCAGGCAGAACCCTCATAGAAGAGTCACAACTCTTGAAGATGCTGCAGTCGGCCATAAACACATTTGTGTTGCCAAACATGACAGGACTGCAGTGTGGGGAGGGGCCCACCGTCAGAACTTCAGATCAGGATTCATGGTAACTTTGAACAATCTCCAAGCGACTGGTTGTAAATCAAGGACTACCTGTGCATTACTTAGTTTAGTTCTGAATCCGCTTTGGTGCTCTCTGAGTTTGGTGGTTTCCCTGCAGACGTTTCATGACCCAAGTAGATGCTACAAAGAAGTGGGATTTGTGCAAAGGAGGAGGAGGAGGACTGTGGGGTCCTTGGTTCTTCTGAGCTTGGAGGTTTTCATGCAAACATTTCATGACCCAACTAGGAAACATCATCAGTGCCAGAAAGGAGTGGATATTATGCTCCCTGTTTTGTTCTAAGGGCTTGCCTGTCAGTGCCAATGTGGGTGCTCATAGAGGCTCTTTGGTTTCTTGGTTAATAACAGAATAAGAGAGTTGGAAGGGGGACCTTGCAGGTCATCTAGTCCAACCTCCCTGCTCAAGCAGGAGACCCTTAGAGAATTACAAAATAACAGAGTTTGGAGGGACCTGGGAGTTCTTCTAGTCCAACCCTCTGTTCAAGCAGATCCTATACCATTTGAGACAAATGGGCTGTCAAACGTCTTCTTGAAAACCTCCAGTGATGGAGGCACCCACGACTTCTGGTGGCCAGCAGTTCCACTGATTAATTATTCTCATCCTCAGGAAATTCCTCTTTATTCTAGGTTGTTTCTCTCCTTGATGAGTTTCCATCCATTGCTCTTGTCCTACCTCCAGGGGCTTTGGTGGATAGGTTGACCCGCCCTCTTCTTTGAGGCAGCCCCCTAATTATTGAGCACCCAAACCCCCTCATTTAAACCCTGAGCTGCAAATATTCTCCTCTTTGTTGGAACAATGATCTAAGGATGCAACACGGGACCCCACGCTGAAGTCCTGACGCCTTTTGCTGGTTGCCTGTCCATCTCAGGATGCCTCCTTCTCACCTAGGGGAGTACCTAAATGATGAAGGGCAGATCATCATTGACGAAGAAGAGTTCCTCCTCATTATGAAACTGAAGGATCTCAGGAAGCAGTACCGGGATGACTTCAGCGAGTTGCAAGACCTCCGCTCTGAGGTCCAGTACTGTCAAAATCTGGTGGACCAGTGCCGCAATCGGCTGCTCACAGGTAAGGCCGGGCACTGGGTGTGAAACCAGAGGTTCTGCAAAAGATTCTGGAAAGAAATTTACACTGTCCATGCCAATTATTTTCAGGTGTTTGATGCCACTTTCTGTGAGCTTCCAGGCAGGTTTTAAGCAAGCACAAGTCTCAAAATTCTTCACAGCCTTGATTCAGGTTACAGGCTGCCCATTTCAAGGGTTGGTTATTGAACCTGCCATAGTTCTTACTTTAGGGCACCCAGAGTTTGTGAGTCCCAAATTGAGGTTAGCCAGTGTGCAATCCAGGCGTGCAAAAGCATAGTGGACGTGGGCGTATGATGGGCTTGCTTTGTGGGTGGGTGGTTTGCCTAGCCTGCCTGTTGGTGACCCCCATTGGCTCTCTCTCTCTCCCCCTCCCCCCGCCCTGCAGAGTTCGACATCTGGTATAACGAATCATTCCTGATCCCGGAAGAGGTGAAGGAAGCTCTGCGGCCAGGAGGATCCATCAGGCTTGGCATGATTCCCATGAACAGAGTCCTGACTCTGGTAAATCACCTGACCTCCCCATGCTGGTTTGGAGCAGCTCTAAACGAATCAAGCAGAGAAGTAAAACCTAGAAATAAGAGGGGGAATTTCCTGACAGTGAGGACAATTAACCAATGGAAAGATTTTGCCTCCGGAAATTGTGGATGCTCCAACACTGGAAGTTTTTAAGAAAAGACTGGACAGCCATTTGTCCGGAATGGTAGATTGTCTTCTGCTTGAGCAGGGGGTTGGACTAGAGGACCTCTCAAGGTCCCTTTCAAATATGTTATATTGTTAATATTACGCTGGCCCTACAAAGCCAGAAAATGTGGATTTGCTGGCATTGCACTCAGCAGCTAGAAGGGGAGAAAACCAGAAAAATTGTGGAACTTCCCAGAACAGAGAGAGAGAGGATTTACAGTGGAATTCTGTTTCTTCTTGGTTCCTATCGCAGAGACTTCAAATCTAGTCAGTCTTCCTGATCTCCTGAAACAGGCTGGGTTCTCTTTTGGGATGGTGGTTGCAGGATCCTGTTGTGCCTGTGTAAACAGTTGCGCACTAATGGCTTCTCCTGGTTGTTCCTTGCTCGTGACTAAGACGCCTCTCAATCTCGGCATTTTTAAAGTCTCAGGACTATGTTGAATTTTTGGGACTGTCAGCAAGCATTGAGACTTCAACGCCTAGAATTCCTCAGCCAGCCAAGATGATTCCTAGTTTGAAAGCCCCAAAGGACCCCAAAATCATCTTCCTCCTCTTCCCCTCTGCAAATCCCACTTTCCCTCTAGCCCTGATGATGTTCCCAAGTTGGGTCATGAAATGTCTGTAGGGAAACCACCAAGCTCAGAGAGCACCGAGGACCCCACAGTCCTCCTCTTCCTCTTTCCTGTAAACCCCACTCCCTTCTAGCCCTGATGATGTTCCCTGATGATGTTCAACGGCCATGAAACCTATGCAAGAAAACTACCAATCTCAGAGAGCATGAAGGACCCCACAGTTACCCAGCCTCAACTGATCCTTGCACGATTCGCATACTGCAAGCAGAAAAACCCTCACCCCAAATGTCTGCGCTGTTGCTCCCAGGAATCTCCCGGCACCCCCTTCAGCCCTGTCTTTCTCCCCTTCGAACAGGATGAAGACGAGCAAGAGAGATTCGACCGAATGCAACAGGAGGTTTTGCCTTTCTGCCCAGCTTCTGTTTCCTTCTATAATGCCAAAGCAAAGGTGGACCGTAAGGTAAATCGTGCAGGTGGCCCCTCAGGTTGACCCTTGTTCAAAGAGTCCCACGGGTAGTCCTCAACTTACAACCCCAATGGATCCCACTAAGTGAGACGGTCATTAAGTGCGTTTTGCCCCATTTTATGACCTTTCTTGCCACAATTGCTAAGTAAATCACTGCAGCTGTTCAGTTCGCAGCATGGTCGTTAAGTGAATCTGGCTTTCCCCATTGACTTTGCTTGTCAGGAGGTTGCAAAAGGAGAATCACGTGACCTCCAGACACTGCAAACTTCATAAATGCCAGCCAATCAGCAAGGGTCTGAGTGTTGATCATGTGACGGCAGGGATGCTGCGACAGTCATGGAAAACAATCCAAAATCCCTTTTTTCAGGGCTGTTGCCACTTTAGTCCCTAAACAAACACCCACAAGTCGAGGATTCCCTGTGATGGAAAAACCCCATCCTCTCTCTCTCTCTTCTTTGAAAGCACAAGTATTCTCGAGCCATGAGCGCCTTTGAGCAAATGAGGAAGAAGCCAGGATCCGTCCAAGCTGCCATGAAGAACAAGCCTCCATCCGTGCTGGACATTGTGTAGCCGAGCGAGAATGATGCCGGTCTCCTTTCTTACAAGGCGAGTAAAACACTCGCATCCTGCAAGTCACAACTTTTACTTTCTTTCTTTTTTTTCCTCCTGTTAAATGTTCAGAATTTACAGTATAATAAATATTTGAGGATTTCTACGTATGTCACACATTCATAAACACACCAGGGGGTGATTTCACCCAGGAGAATTAACAAGGGCATAGTAGCAATGAACAGTGAGTCATCAAATTTGCAAACGACACCAAACTAGGAAAATTAGCCAACAGTTTTGGAAGTCAGGTTTAAAATTTCAGAAGGACTGACAGATTTGAACACTGGGAGATGTTCAAGAAGATGCAGTTCAGTGGTGAGGAAAGTAAGGAATTACATTGAGGCAGGGAAAACCAAATGCACAGGGATAGAATCAGAGGTACCTGACTCAATAGTTCTTGACTTACAACAGTCCATTTTGTGACTATTAAAAGTAACAGTGGCATTGAAAAATGTGACATGACAATTTTTTTCACACTTATGACCATTGTAACATCCCCATAATCAAAATTCAGGCGCTTGGCAACTGGCTCACATTTAGGACAGTTGCAGTGTCCCATGGTCATGAGACAAAGTCACTTAATAACTGGGTGGCTAACTGAACAACTGCAGGGATTCACTTAACGACTGGCAAGAAAGGTTTTAAAATGGCGCAAAACTGACTTGACAAATGTCTCATTAGCAATAGAAATTTGGACCTCAATTGCGTTCGTAAGTCAAGAACAACCAGTAGTAGTAACTGTGAGAGGGATCTCGGAGTCCTTGTGGACAACCACTTAAATGTGATCCAGCCATGTGCTGCAGCTGCCAAAAGGGCCAATGTGCAGTCCTAGGCTGCATAAATAGAGGGATAGAATCAAGGTAAGTCCTAACCCCACTCTCTAAGGCCTTGGTAAGGCCACACTTGGGATCCGGCATCCAGTTTTGGTCGCCACAATGTGAAAAAGCTGTTGAGACTCTGAAAAGGGTGCAGAGAACAGCAACCAAGAGGATTAGGGGGCTGGAGGCTGAAACATATGATGAACGGTGGCTGGAATTTCGGTCTGTCTACTTTAATGAGAAGAAGGGGGAACATGATAGCAGTCTTCCAGTCTTTGAGGGGCTGCTCCAAAGAAGAAGAGGGGGCAGGTCAAGCTATTCTCCAAAGCATGTGAGGGCAAGACAAGAAGCAGCAGATTTGTGACTGTTTCCCACACTTAGGACTGTTGCAACATTTCCTTGGTCACATTATCAAAATTCAGGCACTTGGCTACCGATTCACACTTATGACAGTCACAGTGTCTCTCCGGGTCATGTGATCCCCTTTGGCAACCTGACAAGCTGGAAGCTTGGCTACTTGGGAAGCCGGGCTCGCTTAGCAACCATGTTTTTAATTTAACCGCAGCAGTGTTTCAACTAAACAATGGTAGCAAGAAAGGCCATAAAATAAAGACTCACTTAAGACTCACTTAAGTTAACATTAACAAGTTAATGTTAACATTAACAAATGTCTCACTTAGCAACAGAAATTTTGGGGTCATAAGCAAGGAGACTGCCTGCTTGCCTCCAGAAGAGTTGTGGGTGCTTATGAAGGTTGTGGGGTCACAAGGTCTCCCATTTGCAAACTTCCCAGCTGGCTGCCAAAAAGCAATGGGGGAGACTGCCTGATTCACTTAACAACCGCCTGGTTCACTTAATGACTGCAGCAATTTGCTTTACTCCCATGTCAAAAAAAGTCATAAAATCAGAGGTGACTTATTTAACACCTGCTTTGCAGAAATTCAGTTCCCAGTGGTGTATTAAAGAGCTTGGGTGGCCTCTCCCCAAAATCCCTTTCCAAATAAACTATGGTTAAAGTTCTTGTGTTCTGGTTTTATGAAAACCCTAGCAATCTGGATAAATTTGGATACTCTTTTCAACTTTTCCATTTTTCCCCCCTTCAAAGTAAAACTGCTCTTAAAGAGATGAGAATAAGGAAGAGAGAAAAAGACCCTTTGAATTATCATCTCTGGGCTCATGGTCAGTTCCTAAATTTTTTCCTGAAGGCCAAAACCTCTGTCTTGCCCTTCATTCCTGGCTTATCTACAGAAACCTCTTTCCCACATTCGAAAGGAGGGGGGGAAGCATTCACAGTATCTTTCTTTGAGTTTCACAAAGTCTGAGATAGCAGCTGAGAGATTAAGGAAGTAAAATAGACTCGCAAAGAATGTAAAACAAACCAAAGATAGGAGGGCAAAGAGATAAAAAATGGGAAGAATGAAATGGATAAGAAAAGGCAAAAGGGAGATAGGGTTGGGTCTCTTTTGAGAAAGACTCCAGAGCAAGATTGCATAACCTGTAAAGCGAGGCATTTAATTAGGATTAGGTCAAAAGGGAGGCTGATTTTGAGGTTGCGGGAAGTTCCAGGATCTGAACCCCAAGGTGGAGCAGCTATGTCTCTGAAATATCTCAGGTGCCTCTTAAGGGAGAGGGGGGATGAGGTCAGACCTGTCTCAAGGTGGGACTCCTTCAGGTAGACTGGGGTTCTCTGTCACTGCAATTTGCATGGTCAAGTGGCCATTCAATGACAAGGTTATCAATAAAATATGTGTAGCTCAGGGTTGCAGTGTGCTCTCTATATACAACGATTCTTGATGAATTTTTTTTTTTATGTACACTGAGAGCTTCTGCACTGAAAACAAATTCCTTGTGGATCCAGTCCCACTTGGCCAATAAAGAATTCTATCCTATCCTATCCTGAATTCTGTTCTATTCTTAATGCTAATATTCTATTCTATTCTATTCTGTATTGTATTCTTTCTTTATTCTAATTTCTATTCTGTATTTTATACTATTCTTTATTCTATTCTATTGTATTCTAGGTTTGGTGAGTTTCTTGCAGACATCTCATGACCCAACTAAGGAACATCCTCTGTGCTAGCAGGTTGGAGGAGGAGGAGGAGGAGGAGAACGATTGTGCTCTGGGCTTAGTACTTTTCTTGCAGACATTTCAGAATACAATTAACTAACATCATCAGTGTTAGAAAAGAGAGGTGTCTGTGGAGGAGGAAGAGGAGGAGGAAGGACTGTGGGGTCCTTGGTGCTCTCTGAGCTCGTTGCAAATGTTTCAGGACCCAACTAGGGAACATCATTCCTGCACTATGGTCACATGATCAAATGGCCACATGATGGTCACATGATCAAAATTTGGAAGCTTAGCAGTTCATTTAGTGATCATTCAAAGTTACATCACTGAAAAAAAAGTGCCTTATGGCCGTTTTTCACCGTTCTGGCCGCTGCAGCACCCCTTAAGGTCACGTGATCAAAATCCGGATGCTTGGCAACTGACTTATACTTGTGACGGTCGCAGCATCCTGTGTGTGTGTGTGTGTGTGTGAGACGCGATCCCCTTTTGCGACCTTCCGACGAGCAAACTCAACAGGGAAGCCAGATTCGCTTCACAACCGTGTTGCTCTGGCAAGGGAGGTCGCGAAAAGAGGCAGAACTCATTTAACCTCTGCCCTTGCTTAGCAGTGGAAGCCTTGGGCACTGTTTTTTGGTCATAGGTCGAGGAGTTCCTCCCAGTCAAAGAAGCCACAGAAGCTGACAGCCACAGGACGGGACCCTGAATCGCTTCCTGGCTTTAGGGCGACCCCTCGTGGCGACACCAGTTGCGACAGGATCTCATCCGATCTAGAGGGGGATCTGCTGAAGTCTGTATCCAGAGATCTGGGAGGGCCGGGGATTCCCCAGGACATCGGAAGGCTCCTGGCAGGAGATTGACAGTGAGCCCTCCACTCCTAAGCATTCGTTTAATGACCGCTCAAGGCCACCACAGTCCTGAAAGAAAGGCAGCTTAGGAGCAGTTTTCATACTTACAACTGTTGTAGCCTTCCCGTGCTCACAGGGGCAAAATTAAGACACGTGGCACCCCACTCATATTTATGACAGCCGCAGCACCCTGGGGTCATGTGATCCCCTTTGACAAGCCAAGTCAATGGGGAAGCCAGGTTCACTTTATGAAAGAGGAGGAGGAGGAAGACTATGCTGACCCTGGTGCTCTCTGAGCTGGATGGTACTCTTGCAGACATTTCATGACCCAACTGGGTAACATCATCAGTGCTGGAGGGGAGTGCTTTTCTATTCCTTCCTCCATTCTTCCTCCCTCTCTCTCATCCTTCCCACCTAAGTGATCCTCCCTCCCTCTCTTCTTTTTCCTTCGCTTCCTTCCTTCCTTCCATTCCTTTCCTTCCTTCCTTTCCATTTCCCTCCTTCCTTCCATCCATCCATCTATCCATTCCTTCCTTCCACATTTCTTGAGAATGTTTTCTTGTTGGGTCATGAAACATTAGAATTAGAATTCTTTTATTGGCCAAGCGTGATTGGACACACAAGGCATTTTTCTTGGTGCAAAGAAAATGTCTGCAAGAAAAACCCCAAGCTCAGAGAACACCAAGGAGGACCCCTTCCCCCAGTCGTCTTCCTGCTCCTCCTCCTCCCCATAACGCTCCCTCCCGCCCTCTAGCACTGATGATGCTCCCTTGTTGGGTCATGAAACGTCTGCAAGAAAACCATCCAGCTCAAAGAACCCCAAGGACCCTATAGCCCCTCATCTCTCCTCTGCTTTTGGTCATGCCAAAGACCTACCAGCTGCTCCCTCTCCAGCCAATCTGGAATTTACCTGTGGATATATGGACCCCAAAAGACATACGCATGCACCGGACTTTTTAGGGACCAAATTAGTGGCTAAATACTAGACCACCTCTCTGTCTTATCTTTAGCGCACACACCCCAACAACAAACATGGAGGAATAAGAAGTCCTCCTCCCCCCCCCCCAAGAGAGCTTGCAATGCATCATAAAAGGTAACCCTTTGTTTGGCTGGCGCCCGCTGGCCCCTCACAATGAAAGGGAAGGTTAGAGGAACAAAGCCAGCCATCTGAGAAGGAAAAAAACAAAAACTTTTGATTTGTTGTGTGTCCCATCTTCCTCTGAAGCACTGCCAGGAAAGGAAATTGAGCACTGATTACCTTTAAGAAGGCAGCGATTGTTATGGAAACACTTTTTGATCATTTCCACTTAAAAGAATAACAATAACAGGGTAATTTAGCAGAATAGCAGAGTTGGAAGGGTCCTTGGAGGTCTTCTAGTCCAACCCTCTGCTTAGGCAGGAGACAAGTGGTTGTGCAATCTCTTCTTAAAGACCTCCAGGGATGAAGCACCCACAGCTTCTGGTGGCAAGCTGTTCTACTGATTAATTGTTCTGTCAGGAAATTTCACTTTAGTTCCAGGTTGTTTCTCCCCTTAGTTTGCACCCTTTGCTTCTTGTCCTGCTTTTGGGTGCTTTGGAGAATAGAATACAGGAGCTTTAGAAAATAGCTTGACCCCCTCCTCTCTGGGGCAGCTCCTGAGATATTGAAAGACTGCTATCATGTCCCTGGTCCTTCTTTTCACGAAGACTAAACATACCCAATTCCTGCAACCGTTTATCGTATGTTTTAGTTTCCAGTTCTCCAATCACCCTGGTTGCCCTTCTCTGCACTCTTTCTAGTCTCAACATCCTTTTTTATAGTGTGGCAACCAAAACTGGGTGCAACACTCCAAATTTTAACAGTTTAATACAGTTGGAAGGGACCACGGAGGTCTTCTAGTCCAACCCCCTGCTTAGGCAGGAAACCGTACACCGCTTCAGTCAAATGGTTGTCCAATCTCTTCTTAAACATGGTCTTATTTTAGGGCATCTGAGTTTATATTTCAACAGGAGAAGCAGCACACAAGGCCTTGGAGCATGCTAACCGGGACCAGACTGGGTGACCAGTTGGATGGGTGATTTAGTCAGCCTGAGAAATTGAAAAAACACTGCAAGAGGGCATTTTATAGCAAGCCTAGAAACTGACCAGCAGAGATGTTACCTTGCTGACAAGGGTCTGTATAGAGTAGTTCTTACAACAATTCATTTCGTGACTGTTCGAAGTTACAACATTACTGAAAAAAGTGACTTATGACTGTTTTTCACAGTTACAAACTTCGTGGCCTCCCCGTGGTCACGTGATCAAAGTTCATGTGGCAACTGGCTCGTATTTATGATGGCCGCAGCATCCGGGGGGGGGTCACGATGCCCCTCTTGCAACCTTCTGACAAGCAGAGTCAATAGGGAAGCCAGATTCACTTAACGACCCTCATTTGATAATTACACTGATTCACTCAACAACTGTGGCAAGAAAGGATGTAAATTGGGGCAAAATCCACTTAATTGCCTTGCAGAGAAAATTTTGGCCCCCACTGTGGTTGTAAGTCAAGGGATACTTATAGTCAAAGCTATGGTTTTCCCAGTACTGAATGTTGGTTGGTTAACTGTGGTTAGTTGGTCCATAAGGAAGTCTGAGAGCCAAAGAATTGAAGATGCTTCTGAATTATGGTGCTGAAGAAGGCGCTTACGAGTCCCTTAGGGATCCAATCAGCCAATCCTAAAAGAAAGCAACCCTGGTTGTTCTTCAGAACCAATAATGGAGAACGGTTGATATCAGGAGTCCTTGGTGCTCCCTGAGCTTGGTTGCTTTCTTGCAGGCATTTCATGACCCAGCTAGGCAATTTCATCAATGCTAGAACTGAGAGGGGTTTGCAAGGAGGAGGAGGACTTCTATGGGGTCCCTGGTGCTCTCTGGGCTTGGTTGCTTTCTTGCAGATGTTTTATTTTGAAGGTAGATAGCATCATCAATGCTAAAAGGGAGAGAAGGAGAAAGGAATGAGGTGGGCTGTCCTTGGTGCTCTCTGAGCTTGGTGGTTTTCTTGCAAATGTTTCATGATCCAACTAGGGAACATTATCAGCATTAGAAAGGAGAGGGGGACTTGTGGAGAAGCAGGAAGAGAAGAAGGAAGACTGTGGGGTCCTTAGCGCTTTCTGAGCTGGATGGTTTTTTTTGTAGATGTTTCATGACCCAACTAGGTAACGTTATCAGTGCTAGAACATGATGAAGTTTGCAGAAAGGAGGAAGAGGAGGAGGAGTCCTTGATGACGTCTCAGCTTGGTGGCTTTCTTGCAGAGCTTCCATAACTCAAGTGGAAGATATTGTCAGGGGTAGAAGGGAGTGGAGGGTTGTGGAGGAAGAGAATGAGGTAAGAACTGTGGGGATCTCTGAGCTGGGTGGTTTTCTTGCAGATGTCTCATGAGTAGGGAACATCATCCATGCCAGAAGGAAGAGGGTTCTGGAGAGGAGGGAGTGGACAAGCTAAGGGTCCTAGATGTTCTCTTGGGTTTGGTGGCTTTCTTGCAGAGCTTTCATGACCCAGCTAGGTAACTTCATCAGTTCTCATAGATCATTCTATGGAAGGACCCATAGTGAAGCTGAAACACAAATACTTTGGCCACCAAAGGAGAAGAGAGGACTCATTGGAGAAGGCCCTGATGTTGGGAAAGATGGAAGGCGAAAGGGGACGACAGAGGATATGAGATAGTAGATAGTCCCTAAGTGTCATCGACTCAACGAACATGATTTTAGGTAACCTTCAGAGACAGTGGAGGATGGGGGTGGTAGGGAGGGGAGGGAGTGGCTGGCATGTTGTGATCCATGCAGTCATGAAGAACCAGACACCCCTTAGTGACTGAACAAGGGGACGGTGTCTCCTCCATTATGGCGAAGAGAATAGTTGGTGGAATTGGGGTGACCCAAGGCCACCACTTTCTCTGTCTTGACCCCATCCCTCCCTTGAAAAAGGTCAAGTGGACCTATCTGTGTGGTTTTCAATCGTCCAAAAGACTCAAACTTCTGAAATATTTCTCTGGCCTTTTTCTGGACTGCCCCAATAAGAATTTGTTGAGTTTTTGTGATCGAACGAGGCAGAGTTGATGTTACCACAGGCCAAGATTTTTTGAGTTGGAGGGCTTTGGGGCTTGTTGACTGCATCCATGGTTTGGTCCTTGAGTGAGAACCCTGCCTTGGTTCCTTCTAGGGTAAAACTTTGCTTGTCTGTCTCTCATCTTCCCGTTCTCAAGTGTCTTCTCTGCCACCCATGTTCAGAAGGATCTCCCTCTCTCTCCCCCTCCCCTTTCTCTTTCTCTCTCTATCCCCCCATCCATTCATCCATCCAGTCTCTCGGGCCTGCCATCTCCAGCTTCGCTGGCCTCCTGCCATAAATCGGGAGGGGGGGGAATTTGGGGCAGCCCACCCTGTGGGCCTGGGAATGAGGACGTGAAGGACCGGAGTGGAGCCATGTTGACAAAACAACCCAGCCGCCAGGGACACCTGGCTTGGGAACCCAGTGGAGAGTGCAGCCAGAGGCGCCAAAGAACCCAGCCGTTCCCCAAACATCCCAAAGCCATCCTATTGGATCCTGATGGGCTGGCCAAGGGGGAGGGCCAGCGAAAGGGGGGGGGGAGAAATATTGCCCTCTAGCTGCAAGCACTTGAGTAAAAGAAGTAAAAACCTGAGGCTCTTTCTTTCCTAAATGTCTAAGTTGGGACCAAAGTGGGGAGGGCCAGCAAAGGGGGGGAGATACTCAGATCTAGTTTTATTTTCACTGTAACTCTTGACTTTCAGTCAAGAAACTTTCAGTTCAAGCAAATGGAGTCAAGGACTTTCTCTCGTAAACATCTGTGTTAGAACCAGCCTGGCATTATCCATCCCTCTAATCTCTCCATTCATCCTTCTTCCTTATCCCTCCTCTCTATATTATCTCTCCATCCTTCCATCTTCATCCATCCCTCACTGTCATCTGTCCATCCTTCTTCCTTATCCCTCTCTCCAACTTATCTCTCCATCCATTCATCCTTCTTCCTTATCCATCCATCACTGTCATCTATCCATCCTTCCTTATCCCTCCC
>BLBF01000048.1:15206930-15251608 GCA_015471245.1 Laticauda colubrina | reverse complement strand
ATCCATCCATCCATCCATCCATCCATCCATCCATCCATCCATCCATCCATCCAAGTCTTGGTTATATATTTTCATAAGCCCCAAATAGTGTCCACCGAGAGTTTAGATTAAATGTGAAATCTAAGCTTGAATTTTAAAGAATGATCCGGACGGAAGGCCCTGCCTATTTGTTTGTTTATCTGTATCCCTTTATTTTATAAATTACTCGGTTATTTACAGAGTTACCCTGTGGTAAGATGGGTGGCCAATAAATTTGATAAACAAACTCAGGGCAGCAATCATACCCAATCCTCCTCCCTCTATTTTTTCACCCACCACCAACCTGCAAGGCAGGTCAAGCTGAGATTAACTATTCACTGTATATACATTTATAAATTTGCAGTTGAAAATTACACACCTGGGGTTGTTAATCATGATGCAAAAAGCAGCAGAACCAAAGGAATGGTGCTGCTAGAACTTTGAAATGAGCCAGTTGACACTTATGATCTCCCTAACTGTAAAATCAGAATCGAATTGTGATTATTTTTGTACTGCAGGTGCCTAGAAGGCCAGGTAAATAAAAGTTACTTTTTTCCCTGCAACGCTCAGAACAAGGTGCCAACATGGGGGCGGGGGAGGAAGGGGGGAATGACGTCACTGCCCATGACGTCACCGGGGCTGATACTGTAGCAGGATTTTGGGGAGTCACGAGGTCAGCCTCAATTTCCTATCTGTAAAATTGCTTTTCGGGAGGGGGAGGGGGAGCTCGCAGACTCGGTCGAGCTTGGTGGAGGGGGGGGGCAAAAGAAAAGACTGAATCCCACCCATTCAGGCTTTTTGGAAACCACCTTAGTTAAACTGGGATTCAGGGGTCGCGGCGCAGCCAAGGAGGATCCCAAGTAGGGCAGGGACTCTATCTCCCATGGGGCGCACCGGCTGCAAGGCCCGCGGCTGTAAGAGCCCCCGCAGCAATCTACCATCGTGCGTCGGGCGCGTAGAGCCTCAGCAGGGGACTCCCAACTCCCATGGAGCGCGTGGGCCAGAGAGCATGTGCCGGGGAGCATGGGCTGAGCAGTCCAGCCCCCGCGGTCCCCTGGGCGCACTGCAATCTATGATCCCCGTCGGACTGGGAGAAACTCTCAGCAGGGGACTCTTCCATGGGGCGCGCCGGCTGGGGACGAATATCTTGATCGGGGACTCTCAACACTCCTGGGGGGCCGGGGACGATGAGTTTAGCGAGGCAGGGACCCCAACGGCGCGCTGCAATCCACCGTCCCCGGTCCGGCAGGGAGGAACTAAGTCAGGGACTCCAGCTCCCATGGGGCCGGGAACCCTGGACTATAAGCGCGGCCAGCCGAGCCCTCCACGGGGCACGTTTTACAAAACCACCCTCCAGGATCGGACAGGGAGTAACTACATAATCGGAGACTCCAAGTCCCATGGGGCACGCCCACTGGGGAACCATGGGCTAAGCCCCAAAGCCTGACCCCCACCCCCATCGCTCGAGGCAATCCACGACCCCCAGGTCGGGCAGGGAAGAAACTCTCTTGCTCGGGTATTACAACTCCCATGAGGTGCGCCGGCTGGGGACGATGGGAGGAGGAACGCTTCCCAACGAGGCGCCTATACACACATGGCCGGGTAAAGCCGTAGCCGGCTGGATTCGTAGAGATGCCCAACCGTGGCCACTAAGGCTTGTGGACGCCAAGTATTCTGGGAGTTGAAGTCCAGAAGTGGCCAATGTTGGAGACCCAGATCTGGGCTGGAACGATCGCTGGGGAGGAAGGGGGCGTGGCCAGGAAAGGTGGGGAGGCGTGGCCGGGAAGGTTGGGGTAAGAACACCGCTCGGGCTCGGCTCAATGCGACTCGACTGGGTGAGATCGACGCTGTGCCAGAGCTCGGCGAGAGCCGATCGACACTCGGGCGCGTTCGGCTGTCCTCGGGCCTTCGGCGGAGTTGGAAAAGGATGTGAGCGGGAGGCGGCGGCGCAAAGGGCGCGGAGCATCCCGTCCGTGCGCCCGGCGGCGGGCGGATCGGGGCTTCGTGCGGTGAAGGAGACGCTACCGCCGCCGCGATGGGAGACTTCTACGACCCCGAGCACCCGACCCCTGAGTAAGTGGGGCTGTGGAGGGGGGGGGAATTGGGGAGGGGGAGGTGAGAGAGAAGGAAAGTCTCCTCAGGCCTCGCGACCCCCCCCCCATCGGACAGGAGCAACGGTCGCCCCCGATCCTCAGAGGCCCCCCACTCACGATGCGCTCCCCCCCAGGCCTTTCTGAGGTGGCGGAGGGAGAAGAGGCAGAAGCCGGGCCTGACTAGGCCGCGCATCCCCGGCCTCGCGTGAGAGCGGCGGCCGGCCCCGGCCACCCTAAGCCGGGGGCGAAACAAAGCCGGGCGGGATTTCGATTTTTCTCTGTGGGAGAGGGAACTCGTCTAAGAAACCGAGGGATTTTGTTTTCCCATTGGGGAGGACGCCCCCAACCCCCCCCCCCCACACCTAAGTTCCCCTTCCTCTTCCTCACACTCTGGAAACCATTGGGGTGGGGGTGGGCGGTGGAGGAGCAGTTTTCTCATTGAGGAGTCTTTGGGGGGGAGGTTCTCGAGGGCGGGGGGACTTTTGACATACACGACCCCCACCCCAATTCCCCTTCTGCCATGTGGACGAACCCCTTCAAGCTCCCCTTTTGTGTGAGGTGGGGCGGGCGAAATTGAGGGGCGGTGGGGGGGGGAGGGAGGCTTTCCAAGTGTTATTTGTCTGTTTCCCCCTCCTTTTTTTTTCCTAGGTTCCCCCTCCCTTTGCAGGGCTTGAAGTAGCAGAGCCTGGATTTTTTTGGGGGTGGGGTTTGTTGCAGTGTGGAGAAGGGGTGCCTCTTCCCCACCCCACCCCAAATGGATGGATTTTGGATTTTGAACCTGTTTGTTCTGGTATTGTGAGTGGGGGGGGGGAGGGGGCGATTCCTTTCCTTAAGAGAGCAGTTGCTGCTTTATGAACCTGTCTTCCAGAGTAACATCTTCCAGTCCAATTCTGTATTTTGAGCTGTGTTTTTTCCTATTTTGGGTTGGCTTTCCTGCTGGGAAGAGATGGGAGATTATTTGTATAATACTGTTCTGTTAGTTACCTTTTAGAGCCAAAAGATTCCCTCAGGAAAGACTTAATGTCTCCTGCCCTAGCCAGAAGGTCAGACTAGAAGGCCTCCAAGATCTCTTTGATGGAGAAGGAAAGGCTGGTATCTCCTTCCTTGAAGGAGGGAGGGGAGGGTTGTTCGACTAGAAAGACCTCCAAGGTCTCATAGCCTGAGAAGACAAAACCAAGGTCTGCTTCGCCAAAGAAGAGAAAAGATAAGATATCCTGTCTTGGAGTAGAAAACCACCAAGAAAAGATTAAAGTCTACTGCTGGGGGAGGGGTGGGTTAGATTAGAAGACTTCCAAGGTCCCTTCCAGTCCTAGGTCAGTCCTGGGCATTATATTGGACCTTTGGCTCTGCCTGTCTGGTCTGTGTGGATTGCCTTTATTTTCTAGGTAACTGCTATTTTTCCCCACAGTTTATATATGTGTGTGCATGTGGTGCCTGTGCATCTTCACAACCCCATTGGTTTGGTCCTTCGCAACAGTACCAGTTTCTCACGTAACCCCCCTGGGCAAATAACCCATTAAACTGAAGTTGTTGCATGAGGGCAAGTAACCGATATAACAAGTTGAGCCTTGACCTGGATCCAAAGGGCACATGTGAATCAGAGCATAGCTAGCACATGTGGGGGGAATCTTTTTGAGCACTTGCCTCTCTTCCTGGGCTCAGAGGGAGCCATGATTGGGGGGGGGGGGGGAAGAGAGATTTGGTCAAAAATGTCCCCCACAGGTTTATCTGTACAAATCTGACCAAATCTCTTTAAATCCAGGTCTGGTGGGGAGAGGAGAAGGTTTATAAAGTTTGAAGCAGCAATCCCCAAACATGAAAGATTGAGAATTGGGGGAACTGTGTAACAACAGGCTCTCAGCTTTAAAAAAAATATTTGGAAGCAAACTTGAAAAGGACAAAGGGTTGCTATTGTTTGACAAGAATTTGAATCCAGCTCTAGGAGAGAGCACCTGCTTGGAGGCACTTGGTTTTTTCTATAAGCCTATTAGGAATTTTTCTCTAAAACCTCCTTTAGTATATGTAGGATCTCCCCTACATTTTCCCCCATATTAAAAAAAAAAAAGAACAAACAAAGGAAAATACAGGTAGTCTTTGACTTAAAACCACAATTGAGCACAACATTTGTGTTGCTAAGTGACACATTTTTTAAGTGAATGTTGTCCCATTTTATGACATGAATCACTGGAGTTCTTTAGTTGGTAACACTGTTGTAAATTGTAAATAACATGGCTTCCCCATTAACTTTTGCTTGTCAGAAGGTTGCAAAAGGGGATCCCATGACCCCAGGGCACTACAACTGTTGTAAGTATAAGTCAGTTGCTAAGTCTCTGAATTTTGATCACGTGGCCATGGGGATGGCTGCAGTGGTTGTAAGTGTGAAAAATGGTCATGTCACTTTTTCAATGGCGTAAGTTAGAATGCTCACTAAACGAACTGCTTGCTGTAAGATGAAGATTACCTGTATTCTTGGTAGCTTTGTGCCCGATATTCTTTCATTTTTGTTATACAAAGGGATATTTCTATTATCTCAAGACATAGCTGAACTAATGGCATTCAGAAATTAGATTTTTATAGATGCCTATAAAAGGGAGAGAGTTGTGGCTTTAAGGAACTTCATCAGTATTATTTATTCAGTTTAGATGCCAACCCTCCCTGATAACAGCAATTCTGGGCGGCTTACAGACAATAAAAAAGATAAATAACTTGTAGAGGAAAAAAGCACCCACATTTTTTTTGATATTTAAAAAATGCATTTTTGATAGTCCTTTGATTCATCCAAATCAAGGAGAGGACCAACCTAAAAATAAAAGAGAAATTTCCCAACAGTGAGAACAATGAATCCATTTGTTTCCAAAAGTTGGGGTGCTCCATTACTGGAGGTTTTCAAGAAGGAGATTGGACAACCACTTGTCTGAGATGGAATAGAGTCTCCTGCTCGAGCAGGATATTGGACTAGAGGACCTCCAAGGTCCCTTCCAACTCTTGTTATTTTGTTAATCCCTGTCCTGAGCAGAACTGGGCTGCCGTTTATGTTTTCTGGCAAAAATGGATTTCAGCAGCTCAGTCCTTCCTTTCTCTCTCCCTTTCTCACCTGTGCATGTAACCCTCAACTGTTTCTCTTGAATCCTGTTTTATTTTTATAGCACGGCTTTCATACTGAAGGATCCCAGTGGACACCAAAAAGCTAATGCATCTAGCAGCGCTGAAATTGCAGTCACCTCTGAGGTGGAAAGGGACCACAGGTGTATCTTTGAAAAGAATATGGATGGGTCTGAAGAGGTAGAAAGGTAAAAACTTGGACCAAGGCAATAGGGTATATCTTTGTTTTTGCAAATTGCTCTCCTTGTTTTTGTGGATGCCTAAGCAACATTATGCAATTCTAGAAATTAACTGTACCAAAAAAAAAAAATGAAATTCAGCTTCTGTTTTGCTAATGTAAATTCAACATTCCCCCCCCCCCTCCCCATGGATATCTTTGCGTAGCAGGTATTAAAACGGGGTACATTCAACAATTCTTGGGATAGAATTACTGGCAGGAAGTCCCTCCCCCCTTCCTTCCCTCTTCCTTTTCTTATTTTCTTCTCTACTCTTCATTCCCTTCCCTCTCTTTTTTTCTCTTCTTGTCTCCCTTTCTCTCCTCTCCTCTCCTTTCTCTTTTTTCCTTTCTTTTTCTCCTTCCTTCTTCCCGTCTCTACTTCTTCCTGTACTTCAGAATGTTAGTCTTTTGACTAGATTGGCAGGAAACAAATTTTGCTTTTTAACATATTCCTTCTCTTTATTTTTTGTAAGGATGGGGTGACTGTTTAAATGAATTCCAAAATTGCAAATAATGTCTTGCAAAGATAGGGCCTCTAAAATGTGTTACATTCAGGGGTTGGGGGGGGCAACTTCTACCCCATATTTTCAGGGATCATCCCTTTCATGGGCTACAAGGCGTCTGCCATTGTGTTAAAATCAGATAATTGTAACTTTTTTGGGGTTAGGTGAAACAGGTAAACATGGTTTGGTGTTTGAATTTTTCTGTTGCTGTCTGAATTGCATCTTGAGCAATATTTGTTCCCTACTGGCCTCGTTCTCCAAGTGCCATACATTTTTTAAGAGGTGCGTTCCTGTGAGAGCCAAGTGTCAAACTTAAAACAGGAAAAGGGCAGAGAGTAATTTGGAAATAAAACCCATTATGTCTCGAAGATGCTCCTTGCTTGCTGGAGAACATGGCTTCCACTACAGAGGGAACTTAAATAAGGGAAATTATTGGCGTATGGTTTATCGTTACAGGAAGTTACAGTTGACAGGCAAATTTCAGGTAGTCCTTGACTTACAATCATAGTTGAGCACAAATTTTCCCTTTCAAAGCAAGACTTTTGCCCCATTTTACAACTTTTCTTGCCACTGTTAAGTGAGTCACTTCAATTGTTACAGTTAGTAACATGGTTGTAAAGTGTCCCCGTTGACCTTGCTTACCAAGAGGTTGCAAAAGGGGTTCATGTGACTCCAGGACTCTGCGACCATCATAAATATGAGCCAGTTGCCAAGTGTCCAAATTTCAATCATGGGGATGCTTCTACAGTGTGAAAAATGGCCATGAGCCACATTTTTCAAAGCAACTATAAATCCTAACGGTCACTAAATGAATGATATTACAGTTAGTCCTCGACTTAGAATCATTCCTGCAGTGACTGAAGTTACAGCATCACTTTAACTGTCCCTAGTAGCATCCTGTCAGTCGCCTGATCAGAATGTGGGCATTTGGCTACTGACTCATATTTAACGAAAATTGCAGTGTCCTGGGGTAATGTGATCCCCATTCATAATCTCCCAGCTGGCTTCCATCAAGCAAAAGTCAACTGGGGAGCTGGATTTGCTTAATCCCCCCCCCCCCGGGGAAAAACTCAACAACCGCCTGCCTTAGCTTAGCAAATAGAAATCCTGTTTTAAGTTGTGGCCATAAGTCGAGGACTCCCTGCAGTTACAGATTGATTTCTTTAGATTTTCTTGGCAGGGAGATAGATTCAGTGCTTATTTCCTCTTGCTGAATATGGATAGATAAAACCCTAAAAGCGTGAAGGGCTCACTTGCAAATTCAGTCTTCATCTTTTTTAGCTGAAACCTGACAAATCTGTCAGGGCTGCAGTGGAAATATATATATGTATGTATATATATGTATATGTATGTATATATTTTTCCCCCTTCCCTGGGATAATTGCTGAGAAAAGCAGTTTTGAATGGTGGCTGGCAGAGGAAACTTAAAGTGTTCTGTGCTTCTATATTTTATAAGCAGACAAGGTCAACTGCATTTAAGGGGTTCATTTTTTAAAGGCAGGTGGGAAACAGGTGAAACAGTTATTAGGAGATGGTTGCTGAGAAACTGACTCCTATGTCAAATGGAAACAAGCTTATTTCATTTGGTTTTGACTGTTTTCTTTTACTCAAGTGCTTGCAGCTAGAGGTCAATATTTCTCCCCTCCCCCCTTTCGCTGGCCCTCCCCCTTGGCCAGCCCATCAGGATCCAATAGGATGGCTTTGGGATGTTTGGGGAACGGCTGGGTTCTTTGGCGCCTCTGGCTGCACTCTCCACTGGGTTCCCAAGCCAGGTGTCCTTGGCGGCTGGGTTGTTTTGTCAACATGGCTCCACTCCGGTCCTTCACGTCCTCATTCCCAGGCCCACAGGGTGGGCTGCCCCAAATTCCCCCCCCTCCCGATTTATGGCAGGAGGCCAGCGAAAGGCAGGCCTGACACTGTCTCGTGTAATACGCACACGGACACATATCATACATCCCAATTTGAAATGAGTTCTTGTCTCGCCTTAATTATGAAAGCCATCTGCATGGCTTTGGATCATTCACCAGGAGACAGTGTGTTCTAGTCCCATCTTAGGCATGAAAGCAGCTAGGTATACTTTGGACCAAACATCTGGAGACGATGAGTTCTAGTCCCACTTTAGGAATAAAAGACTGCTGGGTGACTTTGGTATTTATAAATTATTCCATAAAAATAAACTCATTTGTACCACTGAAAAGCATTTCATTTTGTTCTGCTTTCTCTTTAGAATCATTTGTTTTTATTTCCAGGTCAGGTTCACTAAGTGCTCAGATCAGAAATGTCCTTGATTAATATTTGACTTGTAATATAGATCACAAATCCCAACAGTTTAAGCAATAAATCACAGTTCACTTCAGCCAGTTTACGTCTTGTGTTAATCCAGGATAAATGAAGACAGCACTCTCCTGCTTGAGGAGAGGGTTGGACTAGAGCACCTCTCAGGTCCCTTCCAACCCTGTTATTCTATATTTCTGAAATTTATAGACAAAGGATGCCAACTACCATTTTGCCTTTCAATGAATAGGAATTTTCCCATTTGTAGCCTGCAACCATTTTGTGCAGTGGCTTTCTCACAGGCTGCTGTGGGTCAAAGACAACACAGTTCATATTTCTCTCAAGCGGTCTTCATTTTTTCAGTTGTGGCCTAACAGAAACTGGTTTTGTGTGTGCAGCATGGTGGTCTTTTGCGTATTGTCCCCTCCCAGCCAGGGATGGCTGGAGGCTCTGGCGTTTGTTGATAAGATACAGGCAATTCTCGACTTACAACCATTCATTTAAGTCTCATCCAAAGTTACAATGGTACTGAAAAAGATTGACATCACCGTTTTTCACCTTTATAACCATCACCGCATCCCCCAACAGACACGGGGTCAACAACCGTCACAGAAAAGATCATACAATGATGCATATCTCATTTAACAACTGCTTTGCTTAGCGACTGGCATTTTGGATGCCATTGTGGTCATAAATCAAGGGCTACTTATATCTCACGGCTCAGACTCAGGGATCACAATGCTTGCTTGCCAGAGACTTAAGAGCTCCGGAGGAATGTAATGGTGAGCTTACATCTTGATTATAGGCACTCTTCGTCCTTTGACCAGAATGGAGCCCAACATTACTGTTGCCAAGTGAGACAGTTGTTGAATTTTGCCCCATTTTATGACCTTTCTTGCCACAGTTGTTAAGTGATTCCCTGCAGTTGTTAAGTGATTCCCTGCAGTTATTAAGTGAGTAACACAGTTGATAAGCAAATCCCCATTGACTTTGCTCGTCAGAAGGCCATAAAAGGGGATCATGTGAACCCGGGAACACTCTGACCGTCATAAATATGAGACAGTTGCCAGGTGTCCTAATTTTGATCACATGACCACAGGAATGTTGCAATGGTCATAAGTGTGAGAAACTCGTAACAGTCCTTTCTGTGGCACTGTAACCTCAGTCACTAAATGAACTGTTGTAAATTATTGTAATGGGCAGGAGGGTTTTTCAGAGACTGCGTAACATTGGGAGGACAATGGAATCCAATTCTGGAAGTGTCATATAATATAAATTTTAATTTCCCTGGTTCACTCCATCTTTGCAGCATTTTCTTGTAATTTCTGCCTTGGGCATATTAGCGGGTGGACAAGATTTTATGTTGTTTTCCAGTACTCCCTTGGCTCTTCTTATCTTTTGCTTCCTTCCCTCCCTGGAGGGGGTATTAATTGGTAATTTTAGCTTTCAGCCCAACCATTTGTGAGTTGCAAAACACAGTTGGCAAAGTGAGTTAAACAGAGCCCAGCCATTGCTGCAATTATGAGGTGATGATTATAGTGCATCGGGGAGACCGTTGCTGCTTTTGAAAATAATTGTTTGACACCTGCACTTTTTCATTCTTTTTTCCCCCTTCTTAATCCCACTCTAGGTAGTCCTCGGCTTAGAACCATTTATTTAGTGGCCATTTGAAGTTACAGCATCACTGGAAAAAGTTGACATGACCGTTTTTCACATTTACGACTGTCACAGCATCCCCATGGTCACGTGATCAAAATTCAGCCGCTTGGCAACTGACCCGTCTTTTTGACAGTCGCAGTTTCCTGGAGTCATATCATCCCCCTTTGCAACCTTCTGACAAGCCAACAGGCAACCTAAATTTGCTTAACGACTGCATGATTCACTGAAGAGATGTGGGGAAAAGTTGTAAAAGGAGGTGCAATTCACTGAACCCCCTACCTCACTTAGAAGCAGAACCCAAAGGTGCTTTTTCAAGGGGCAACTGGACTTTCAGGGTTTTTTGACTGGGTGGTGGGAAATGGAAGGATTTATACTCCTTGCAGCCAGCCTGTATAAATCCCATCCACCAACCAGTTAGAGCAGAAGAAGCTTTTTGGATGAGAAGCGAAGCATCTTCAAAGAAAAAAACCAGAAAGTCCAGTTGCTTCTTGAAAAATAGCACCTTTGGGACAACCAGGACCTGGAGAAGCTCCATAGACACTCCACAGACAGAAGCACAAATTCTGAGCTCCATTGTGGTCATAAGTTGAGGACACCCTGTCATGTGTCTTCCCTTGCACTCTCTGCCTTGAGGAAAGATTTTGGAAGGTGTTGGAAAAAAGAGGTAATACTTTGGTCAGCCTTATTTTACATGATGAGTCTGGGTTTTATGGGTGAAATGGATTTGGCCCAAGCAGTGGAGAATTAGCGTCATCTCAACACCTTGATTGCCTGCACAGACACTTGGAGGTACAGGTAGTAAGTCCTTGACTTCCCACCACAATTGAGCCTAAAATTTGTGTTTGTGAGCGAGACATTTGTTAAATGAGCTGTGCCCCATTTTATGACAGTTGTTGAGTGAATCCCTGCCTTTATTAAGCTAGGAACACGATTGTGAAGCGAATCTGGCTTCCTCATCAACTTTGCTTGGCATAAGGTCACTATAGGGAATGATGTGACCGCGGGACGCTGCAGCTGTCACAAATACAAGTCAAACGTCTGAATTATATATCACGAATCTATGGGGATGGATGCTGCAGCAGTCGTAAGTGTGGAAAAACGGTCCCTTTTTTTTTAGTGCCTTTGTAACTTCAAGTGGTCACTGAATGAACTATGGTAAATTGAGGACTGCTTGTATATCCCTGGTTTTTTTTATTCTAGAAAATCAGAACTTTTCATAACAGCCTGCAAATGGGAATTTATTGAGTCTTGTAGGTCTTAGAATTCTGTATTTTCCTCCATGTCACTTGCGTCCCACCGATTCCAGGTTTAATGCTCATTCTAATTTTCTGGCCAATGGTCCGGCGCCTCCTGCTTCTCACGTCAGTTTTCTCAAGTAAATAGTGCTGTTTGCTGTGTCCACAGCAACCGACTCAAATTCACCACAGTGGTGTTGCTGGCCATCTTTTTATGCTTCCTTTTTATGTTTCCTTCACACACGCGCACACACACACACACACACACACACACACACACACACCACGGGGTCAGAAGCTTCTTTTTAACCCAGGTGACCTATTCAGATCATGGGAACCCCCCCTTTCATAAACCATCTGCAGGTCTGGGAGATCTTATTTTAGCTGCCATTCTCTGATCAGAACGAATCCATTTTTGTCACCAGCAGTTTTCCAGGTAACATTTTGCTCTCCCCACTCTTTCATGACTTTGTGCATAAGGAAAAGTCTAAATATACATTTAGTCCTCCAGTTATGACCAGAAATTTTGGTTGTTGAGCAAGACAGCTTTTAAGTGAGTTTTAATCTAGTATGCTAGGTTACCAACTCTGTGCAAAATAAATAACTTTATAGTGATAACATCTTTCCTCTCAAAACTTGGCAATATAAATAAATAGATGGTGTTTTAAAGGACAGTTACATTAACAACAGTACAGACTATGTTTTGTGTAACTTGTCAGTTCCTCCAGAACAGTGTTTCTCAAATTTGGCAACTTTTAAAACACGAGGACTTCAACTCCCAGAATTACCATGTTAGCCAGAGTTCTGGGAGTTGAAGTCCATCCCTCTTAAAGTTGCCAAGTTTGAGACACATTGCTTTATGGAGTGTTGTACATGTAGCAAGTAATTTGGAAAAGATTGTATTTGTGTCAGAATAAATTTTTATCAATGTAATTTACTTGAGAATGGTTTGGAATATTAACATTAGCAAGTCAACAGGTATCCTCCAAAAAGTATGAAGAAGTCTTGAGGACTTATACTGAGAAGGAATTTGGGAGGAAAAGAATATGAATTGAAGTTTTTAGTAAGGGTAATATTTTTCATTCCTCAAAGGAGGGTTTCTTTTAAATTCAAAGCAGTTTTTTCATTCAGCTTTTGCCTCAAGCTGATGGAAATGATTTTGGGACTGAGGACGTTTCTGCCATGATTTTATGGCATAGAAGGATATTATTTCAGTTGCTTGCATAAAGTGTAATCTTAAGATATATCTCCAGAACCTGGAGTTTCATTTTCTCCTCCTAGTGAGATCCTTGGTGTTCTGTGAGGTTGGTGGTTTTTCTTGCAGGCATGATCCAAGTAGGGAACATCATCATTGCTAGTAGGGGCATTTGCATCAAACCTCTCTCCCTTTTAGAACTCATGATCTCGTCTAGCCAGGTGAGCTGAGCTGCTTACAATATGATAAAATATGCAAATAGTAAAATATCCGAGAACCAGATTAAAATTGCTAAAAACTCTTTGGTCTGTAACCATCTCCAAAAAAAGATTGGAAACAGAAAAGCATGCCATTTAACTTAGCAGGTCATTTATCCTTGATAAAAATTCAAAAATCATTTTCTTTCTTTTTTCTTTAAATAACCCTCTACATCAGCAACCAACAGCAGCTGTCCAATGAAAAACACTGGTTTAAAACTGGATTTAATGATGGTTGAAGTTTATTCTTTGAAACGGGGTAATTTTGAGGATGAACAGTTTGGGGGAAAATTCTATGTGACTGACCTCAGCTGAGGTCAGTTTTGCTGCTGTTGTGGCCTTCCTGCTGTACAAGCATTCCTTGACTTAAGACTGCTGTTGAGCCCACAATTTAGGTTGCTAAGCAAGACAGTTGAGTTTTTCTTCATTTTCCAACCTTTCTTCCACAGCCATTACATTAATAACTTCAGTTAAGTTAGTTACACAGTTGTTAAGCAAATCTGGTTTCCCCATTGACTTGACTTGTCAGAAGGTTGCAAGAGAGGATCACATGACCCCAGGATCCTGCAACCGTCATAAATATGAGCCAGTGGTCAAGCATCTGAATTTTGATGACATGACTGTAAAGATGCTGCAGCAGTCGTAAGCATGAAAAACTATGATAAGTCACTTTTTTCAGTTGTAACTTCAAATGGACACTAAATAAAATGGTTATAATTCGAGGACTATCTGTATATACAACTGTCTTGCTTAGTGACAGAAGTTCCCAGTTGTGGTTGTAAATCAAGGACTGCCTGCATGAGAATCCATACCTTTTCCTGTTTTATTTTCCCAAATATTTCCCTTTCCACTGCTTTTTCTCAGTAAAACCAGAAGCTGAATTCTTTGGATTGCATTGGGATTCCGGAATGAGGAACCCGGAGAAATTTTTTTGCAAGATTTGTGCCGCAGTTTGCTGTAACAAGGTTCACCCTATCAATGCATGTAAAAGTTCCTGGAAAATGGTACTTCCAGACCCTCTTCCTCCTTGGAGGTGGCTCACATTTCTGATATTGGAAGAATTGTAACACAGGAAGGCCCTCAAAATACCCTTTGCTTTGTTTTTATTTCTTTTTATATTCGGCTTTTGTTATTTGTAAGCCACCCAGAATCACTGTGAGTGAGTGGGCGGCCATATAAATATCCTAAATAAATAAATACTTTGGGAAGGAAAGGTGCTGCACTGCTGGACTCTCGATATGACCGCACACATGCTTGAGAATTGACAGTTTTGTTGGGAAAAACCAAAATTTTATTGAGGAGGGGTGCTAGAGCACTTTTTTTTTTTTTTTTTTTTTGGAGCGACATATAACAGGGCTGGAGAAATAGCTTGTATCACCTATGTTGACAGTTTGTAAGTGAGCCAGGTTACTGCCTGTCCTCACTGAGAGATTAGTGTACAGGACAAGTGGAAGTTATTTGTTAAATCTGTAAAGCAAGCATTTGTTTTTGTTTTTATTCCTTTTTAAGTTTTCATGCTTTCTCTGTTTTCTTCTTCCTCTCCAACCCCACCCCCCTCGGGCATGGTTTCATCTGGATCGCAACAGGGAAGAAGAAAATGAGGTAAACACTAACTTACTCCACTTCTGTTTTGGGGGAATGTAGGGTAGGCCTCGTGAGGGAGTTTTTGTTCTGTTTCGGGTGTTTGAAAAGAAAGATTTGATGTATGGAAGGAGTCAGCCATTAGAGGAAAAGTGGTCAAAAGAGCAAGTTAAAAAACAACAACTATTTTTACCCTTCCTTCCATGTCTGTAAAGAGGATGCTTCATACAGCTAGCCCTCAATTTAATGCCCACAGTTGAGGCCAAAGTTTCCGTTCATTTTGTGAGGTTTCTTGACACAGTTGCTAAGTGAATCACTGCAATTCTTAAGTCAATCCGAGAGTTATCAAGTGAATCTGACTTCCCCACTAACTTTACTTGTATGGGGGGCGCAAAAGGGGATTACGTAACCCCAGTCATACTGCAACTGTTGTAAATACGAGTTAGCTGGCAGGCATCTGGATTTTGACCACATGACCCTGGGGAATGCTGCAATGGTCGCAAGTGCGAAAACCAGTCATAAGTCAGTCTTTTCAGTGCCGTTGTTAGTTTGAACAGTTGCTAAATGTTGTTTGTCAGGGATTACCTGTATTTGCTAAATTAATATATAATATTAAATGAAACATCTCAGATAAGAGAGGTTTTGCTTTTCTTTGGGTCACAGTCTTTCTTTTATTCATTCCTCTTTTTTGGAAACCAAACAACTCTAACTGGCTGCTGTTTTGCATTGTAGGGTAAGAGCGAAGGTACCCAGAAACCCGGTTTTGTCAAAGGCCCTGTCTTCAAAGGAGTGGCATCGAGCCGTTTCTTACCCAAAGGCACCCGGACAAAAGTGAATCTGGAGGAACAAGGGAGGCAGAAAGTGTCCTTCAGCTTCAGCCTTACCAAGAAGACGTTGCCAAACCGGTTTCTAGCCGCGTTGGGGAATGAGAAGTCCAGCGAAAGCCCAGGCACGTCACTTTCGCCCCTTCCGAGTGACTTCACTTCTAAGCTGAAAACAGAACTTGGTGATCCCTTGGGAACTCCTGAGGAATTTTCCCCCCCAAAGCCAAAGGCGGAACTGGGCAAAATTCATTTCAAGAAGCATTTGCTAAATGCTACCACGAAACCTTCCCTGGTTTCTGCATTGCCACCGCTCCCAGTAGCTCTGCCACCACCACCTGCTGCAGCAGAATTGGAGATGCCATCATCCCCGCCTCCCCCTCCTCCCCCCTTTCCCCCGCCCCCTCCTCCTCCACAGATAAAACCAGCTCCCACATCCATGCTGATTCCAGTAGGTGCACCCCAAGTTGCAATACCGGTCCCCGTCACCCCTCTCTTGACATCCCCTGTAGAAATTGTTGTCCGAATGATAAAAGAACCATCACCCAGCCCACCACAACAGTCTTCTGAACTACAAAATGCTGCTCTGGGGGACTCTGAAGAACATCTGGCTCCAGGTGTTTCTGAGGAAGTGGAACCAGCACTGGTGAAAAGGCATTCCCACATTGGGAAGGAAGAAGAAATTGCAGATAACTCCAAGGTTGCCCCAAGTTCAAAGAAGCCGAGGAGGAAGTTCTCATTGTCAGAGGGGGCATTGCCAGGATCTGAATCAGATGAAGATTCGGTGAGGACCTCCTCGAGTCAGCGATCCCATGAAATCAAAGCAGCAGCCAGCTCAGAGAAGGAAAAGGATCTACGGAAAAGCTCTGTGGCTCCAAAAACGGAAGAGCCTCCAAAGGTCTCTTCGCGGTCTAGATCAGAAAGGGATGACAAATATTCTAGCCATTCCCGATCAGAGAGAGATTCGAGGTACTCCTCACGGTCCAGATCAGAGAGAGAAAGGCGTCGAAGCCACTCCCGTTCCCGATCTGAAAGGGGTTCTAGAACCAGCTCATCTTATTCTAGATCCGAGCGGTCCCATTACTATGATTCTGAACGGAGATACCACAGAAGTTCACCATACAGAGAGAAGACACGGTACTCCCGTTCTTACATGGACAGCCGGGTGAGGGAGAGTTCCGATTCGGAAGAAGAGTATCGGAGGGTCCATTCTAGATTGTCTACAGATTCACGGCATGCATCTTCTCATTCCTCGTCTTACAGAGATTCCAGGACCTCGTCCTCTTACTCAAAGTCAGAGAGGGAAATCAGCAAGACTGATTCTGCTTATCCTGATGTTGAGAGAAGAGGAAAGCAGGCCAGATCAGAAAGAGAAACACGAAGGATTTCCGAAAGTGACACATCAAAAAGGTCCTCACCTGTCAATGAGCCACGACATCGTCGGGAAGCCTCCCATTCTAAAGCAGAAGGCGGGAGCTCATCCCGACCCAAGCCCACCTCTTCCAAGACATCTGCGCCCAAGTCAGATAAATTTAAGAGTTCTTTCTGTTGTACAGAATCTGAGGACGTCAAAGATCAGTCTAATTGTGTAGACTCTGAAACTTCTGGTGTATCAGGCTGTGAAATGAAAACTGCTCTTATCCAGAAGCCAGAAACGGAGAGGACTGTTTCTCCAGTAAGTCAGTTCAGTGACTCACTGACATTTAGAAAGCTAGATGAATCAAAAATGGGTTCGCCTCTTTCTACCGTAAAAGAACTTGCAGGAATCGATAGCCATATCAGTATTAAGGACATGGGATCTTTAGGTAAAGAAGGACAAGAGCAATTAAGGACATCTTCTCCAGTAGAACTGGATATAAATGGGTCCCCAGAAAGGAGGAGCCGGAAGAGATTATCTTCCCCCTTTGAAGCAGAAGAGATTGACCTGTCTTCTGATGATAATTTAGATGGATCTGAGCTGCCTCCTCAAGCCAAAAGTCCTAAGCTATCATCAAACAGTCTCCAAACCCTGTCTCTACTCAAAGAATACAATCCAGATGAGTCTCTCATTTTTTCTAGTGAATCCAACCTCCAGTTGCTGGAGGAGAAAATGGAGATTTCAAATCCTCCTTCACCTGAATGTGTATCTTCCTTTACCAAGCAGGTCAGTCACCCTAAAACCTTGTCTAAAAAGGGGAGTGATCCAACAGATTCCTCTTGTAAAACCAAAGATCCCACCCCTTGTTACTTGCCGGATGACACCTCTGTTTCTTTGTCTTATTCAGAAATTGAAATTGAAGTGGAGCCTTCAGACACAGAAGCTACTCAAGAACCTCAAATGGGCATTCACGCAGAAATCTCTGCTCAAGCATTCACATCGTCTAGTGTAGATGATCAAAATCCATCCGGTTTGGCTCAGGAAAATGAGAAATACACAGGTTTCAGTTCAGTGGAGCCCACACCAGTCAGAGGTTTTACAACAGAGGAGTATATTGTGGAAGTAGACAATCAGCAACAACCAACTTCTGAAAATGTGCTCCATCTGAATACACCCATCCAACAGACAGCTAAAGAAGTCTTAACATGCCCTGAAGTTGCCCTCGGGTTAGATATCCTGCCTGCAGATTCTGTTGTCCAAAAAGCAAAATCTCCTTTGAAAAATGAACATTGTTATTATTTACAGATGCCATTGAAGGAACCTGAGAAGGTTCCTGCAAAGGAAGAACTTGAGGAGAAAGATGAAGGGGTCTTTGATGAAGGGATGACATCTGACTTAGACAAACCAGCTCCTGGAGTTTTGGTGATGAAAGACAAAGAGGGCTCTCTGATGGAATCCGCCTTTTCAGAAGGGTTGTCCCCTTCTTGTCAAATTGTCGTCACCGTAGAAGAAACTGAAACCATGGAAGAAGAGCCCAGATATGGCAGCAACAGCAATACTCCAGAAATCTCTTCTGTGCACAACGAAGATTATTCTGATACGGCCGAGAGCGCAAGCGAGCATCTGAGCGACGAGAGCGAGGACTCTGATTCGGATGACAGCAGCGTTCCCAGGAACCGGCTTCAATCCGTGGTGGTCATTCCAAAGAATTCCACCCTAACCCTGGAAGAGAGCAGCTCGTGTTCTTCACGGAACAGCCAGAGTAACCGACGTTACATGGATCCCTGGGAAGACAGCCGGCCTGAGTCCACCAAGCCGTTCTGTGAAAGTGTGCCAGATAGCTTGGAACTGATTAACAACCTATCAAGTGAAACCAGAACTTTGCCTTCTAGAGAGTCAGAGAGAAGCTTAGCTACGTCGACAGAGGTCAGGAGAACTGAGGTGCCGGGGGGGGCTCTGCCAGAGGCCTCCCAGCCTCAGAGTGACGACGTTGACAGCACCAGCCACTCTGAGCCAGCAACTGATTCTTTCCATAAGCCAGACGAAAGAATTGTCTACAACGAAACCACCTCGATTACTCGGTCGGTTGGCGCATCACAAGGAGAAGATCTGCACTACCTTTCCAGTTTTGAAATGACCAACACGATGGGCGGCGTTTCCAAATCAGACCGTAGGCAGGGGAGGCCTGCTTTTGTGGGTCTTTCCCATCCTGCCGATTTCTCTCGGGAAGATGGCTTTCATTCGACGGAGGACTTGGGGAATTTGGGATGGGATTTCTCCCAGCCAGAGAAGCCTAGCAGCACATACCAACAGCCTGATAGTAGTTATGGAGTTTTCCCAGGTTATGTTTATCCCCCACCCCCAGTCCCGTACATGGGGTCTCACAACTACTGGCCTGATAACGGCTACTGGGATCCAAGGCTGACCACTCGACCTTCTGCCATTAGTTACGAACGTATCCAAGGACAGGTCCCTGATTCGCTCACTGAGGATCACGAGGAGTATGAAGAAGTGGACCGATGGGTGGATGAAAGCCAGCTCTTTTTCCCTGACCAGTCCGAGAAGTTCCAGTCACGGGACCCCAGGGAGAAGGGGTCGGTACAGGCCCACGAGATCAGCAGCAACTCGGCAAAAGACTTCCCTATGGCACGCGAGAGAAAAGAACAAGGGACGAAGGCGACAGAAAGAAACGACATGAAGGAACGGGGGCCACTAAAGAAAAGGATAACTGACTTGGGGAGCGATTCGGAGAGTGATGGGGGCTCCCAGGAAAGGAAGAAACTCAAAACAGAGAGTGAGCCATTGAGCATCCTGCCCCAAGGTTCCCCAACAGATCGTCCATTGTGTTTCATGGAAGACTTTCGGGACCCCCAACGTTGGAAGGACTATGCCAAGGAAGGAAAAATGCCCTGCTACTTCGATCTCATTGAGGAAAACGTGTATTTGACAGAAAGGTAATGTTATTTATTTTTTATCTATTTTAACCTCTGAAGTGGATTGGGCTGAGAGAGAGTACTCCAACCCAAAATTAACCCAGTCACTTTTTATGCCTACGGTGAAACTATAACTCATTGTCACCTAGTGATAGGCCCAAAGTCACCCAGGCAGCTTTCATGGCTAAGATGAAACTAAAACACACCCTCTCCTGGTGATCAGTCCAATGTTACCCAGCTGGTTTTCATGCCTAAGCCAGGACTAGAACTCCTGATCTCCTTCCTGGTGATTGGCTCAAAGTCATCCAACCGGCTTTCATGCCTGAGGCGGGGCTGGAACTCTCCAACTCCTGGTGATTGGCCCAATGTCAACAAGCCAGCTTTCATGTCCAAGGTGGGACTAAAACTCACTATCTCCTGATTTATTATTAAAAACATATCCACAGGAACCTTTTCAACTACTGGGTAACTCCTGCTAAGAGTTAAATAAGTCAACAGAATTCAAGGAGAGTTGGACTTAACTCATTTGTGGCTACCTAAGGATTCTAGACTGATTCACTCCACCCACCCACCCCACTCCCCAATTCTGTCACTCTTTCTTTTTTGCAAGGAGCATTAAATTAAATGTTTATCAATGTAACACAATTTCCTTAGAAAAAAGAATAAGTCACACCGAGACATCAAACGGATGCTGTGTGAATGTCCAACTGTTTCCAAAGAAGAACTATCCCAGGGAGAGGTGGCGTGTGGAGAGGATTGTCTGAACCGCCTGCTGATGATCGAATGGTAAAAAAGCCATTTTGCTGTCCATTTCAACAACGTGCAGGAAGGAAAATGTGTCGCAAAATGGAATCTGTTTTGTGATTGTTAAAATTTGCATTCATTCAATTGTTTTTTTATTTTAATAGTAGAGATGAGGAACATAAAACATCTCCTGCCTCTCTGCTTTGGTGGGTCTGATGGATATAACTGGGAAAAGGTGGTCCTTCAAATAACATAAGAGAGAGTCACCATGGAGAAGGCCCTTCTTCTGGTCCCACCTGATGAACCTCCTTAAGAGAAGAGACCCATAACATATCCTGCCTCTCTGCTTTGGTGGGTCAGATGGATTTAAAACTATGAAGAAGCGATCCTTCAAGCAACAGGGAGGGGGCCACCACAGAGAAGGCTCTTCTTCTGGGCTCCACCAGATGGGTCTCCTTTATAGAAGGAATTATAACATCTGCCTGCCTGCTCAGTTGGGTTGACTGGGAATATAAGCCATAGAGCCATTGTGCACAGGGGCCCCATGCGCTTGTTCAGCTTGCTCTCTGTTGTCTTTAGTTCCTCCAGGTGTCCCAACGGAGAGCATTGCTCGAATCGTCGGTTTCAGAGGAAGCAGCACGCAGACGTTGAAGTCATCCTGACAGAGAAGAAGGGCTGGGGGCTCAGAGCGGCCAAGGACCTTTCTTCGTAAGTCTCCACAAACTGCGCTTGCTTGCAAAAAGAAAGCCATCCCATCTGAGGTCCTTGGGGTGGATCTTTAACCACACGTGTGTTTTCATGATACTGTCAGTCGTGGGGTTTTTTTTAATGCCTTTATGGGTGTTTTGTATCATACTTTTGTTATTTTTACCAATGAGGGTGAACATAACACAACACAACTTCCTCTTCCCGTTTCCCCCACGTCAACAACTCTGTAGTGAGTTTGCTGAGAGAAGTGACTGGCCCCAAAATACTAAGGTGGGACTAGAACTCGCTGTGACCTGGTCATTGGCCCAAAATCATCCAGCTGGCTTTCAGGCCCAATGTTGCACTAGAACTCACCATCCCCTGTTGATTGATTCAGTCACCCAATTAACTTAGATACCCAAGGTGGGACTAGAACTCACCGTCTCCTGGGGATTGGCCCAAAGTCACCCAGCCAGCTTTCACACCTAAGGCGGGTCTTGAACTCGCTGTCTGCCAATTATTGGCCCAAAGTCACCCCAATGGTTTTCATGCCTGAAATGGTTTTCATACTGGTACCTTAACCAGTAGGCCAAACACGAAGGAGACACTGTGATGAGACTCCGCAGCTGTTCCAAAGCTCCAGAATATCTGGTAAGGGCTTTCCTCTCCATCCTGATCAATGACTAAAACCAGGCATTAATAAGATTAAAGAGAAACATCTTCAAACCTCCTTCCTCCTCCCATCTTTTTCTCAAGAAGGAAGATAGTAAATGGGTACAGATAGTCTTTGACTTATATCCATTCATTCAGTGACCCTTTTAAGGTTATAGCAGCACTGGGAAAAATGACTTATGACCGTTTTTCACACTTAAGGACCGTTGCATGGTCATGTGGTAAAAATTCAGACACTTGGCAATGATTTGTATTTATGACAGTTGCAATGTCCCTGGGGGGGTCATATGATCCCTTTTGCAACCTTCTGACAAGTACAGTCAGTGAGGAAGCTGGATTCACTTAACAGCCATTAACTTAACAACTGCAGTGATTCACTTAACAATGGTGGCAAAAAGGTTGTAAAATGAAGCAAAACTCATTTCACAACTGCCTTGCTTTGCAATGGAAATTTATTGTCATAAAGCGAGGACTACCTGTACTAGGAGAAACATGTAGCCTGTGATTCACTTGAAGGCAGCAAATTTGCTCAGAAGCATCTCCATCGCTCCCTAAATTCACTTGTGAGTGAAAACCAAGGTACAGTAAGATAACCTAGTAAGATAACCTGTCACTTTTCTGTGTACACAATCACACACATTGAAATTCTGATTTCTGCTCTCAAAAGATAAGTAGGTAGGTATGTAGGTACATTGACAGACAGACAGATTAGAAATAGGTAGATTAGAGATGGATAAAGATGGATGGTAGATTAGAGATAGGTAATTATTGATGGATAGATGGTAGAGTTGGATAGTTTAGAGATTGGATGGATGGTGGTGTGGTTCGCTGGCAGCTGGTGCAGATGGCAGCAGAATCGGAAAGTGGGGAGGAATAGGGAGCACTCCTGGAGTCTGGAGAGGATTTGGACGAGGGTGGGGCCAGGACCATCTGGGAGTTTTGTGCTGCCTTCAGAGTCTGGCAGCAGCTAGGCAGAGGACCCAGGGGAGCCTGTTCCCAGTGCGCATGTGCACAGAGCTGCTAGAAGGCGAGAGCAGTTGAGACAAAAGGGGCGACTCGGGAGTAAGACTGGGAAGTGATTTCCCCTCCCATTAGGTATAAAGAACAGACCAAGATGACGATACCTTTGCAGGAAGCAAAGTCGTTTGTTCAGTTCAGATTCATTATTGAAGCTCTTTGCACTTCACTGGGTTTTTTTTCTAATTCATTGGGCACTTCTTTTCTTGGCAGCACTTCACAGGAAAGAAAGGTGGGTTATCTTGGGTTTATCTTGAGGGATTGTTTGAGATTCATTACTGACTGGGAATGAAAACAATTCCCAGCATTGCAATAAAACAAGACTTGTTTTTAAAATAAGCATGTCTGTAATTACAGTCTTGGAAGCCTTGGTCAGAACAGATGGATGGATAAGATAGATATGGACAGATAGGTAAATAGATCCATGCAAATGTAATATTGCTGTGTTTTAGTTTTGCCTTTTTTCCATCATCTTGCCTTTGTTTTGTCTTGCTTAGTAACACCTTTGTCCTTGAATACTGTGGAGAAGTCCTGGATCACAAAGAATTCAAAACTCGAGTGAAGGAATATGCCCGAAACAAGAACATCCATTATTACTTCATGGCCTTGAAAAATGATGAGGTAAGCATTTGTTGTAATAAATTATAGTGGATAACTTGCTATAAGTTGCCCTTGACTTACGACCATTCATTTAGTGGCTGTTTGAAGTTACAACGGCTCTTGTTGATGTGATTTACTTTAGTTAATTTGGTTCAGATTATCCTCACCTTACCACACCTTACCGACAGTGGTGGGATTCAATATTTTTTTTACTACGGGTTCTGTGGGCGTGGCTTGGTGGGCATGGCAGAGGAAGGATACTGTAAAATCTCCAGTCAGAGGTGGGATTTGCTGGTTCTCCAAACTATTCAAACTTTCCACTACCGGTTCTCCAGAATTGGTCAGAACCTGTTGAATATCCACCTCTGCTTAGCATTCATACATGGTCATGGGATCAAAATTCAGGTGCTTGGGAACTGGTTTGTATCTTTAACAATTGAAAGAGGTAACTTGATCTAAATTCAGGCACTTGGCATCTTGTGTATATTTACGACTGCTGCCATGTCTGTGGGTCACATGATCACCATTTGCGACCGTCCCAGATGGCTTCCGATAATTAAATCTGGGAGAAGCGATTTAACGACTAAATGATTCATTTAACTGCAGTGAATTGTTTAACAGCCATGGTCAGAAAAGTCTTAAAATCAGGCAACCTTGCTTAGTAATGGACATTCTATTATAGTTGTCAATCGAGGATTGCATTTATACAGAACCTCTGGACAGTAGCAGTAGCTGCTGTTTTTTTTAACAATGGAACCGGTATAGTACCTCACATACCTGTTTGTGCTTTTGTATGTTTTTTTCATTTTTTTTAATCCTCTTTTTTAAAAGCGGTACAGGTTTAACCACAATAATTTGGAGATACTCCTCACCAAGTGACGCGGTCATAAAAATGTGATGTCACGTGACTCATGGCAGGAGTTCCAGGACTTCCAGTTGCCGTTGTTAAACAAAACCTGCGTGGTTTTTAAGTGAGGACATCTCGTGACTGAGACTTGCGATTCCCCGCTGGCTTCCCCACTGACTTTGCTTGAAGGAAACCAGCAGGAAAGGCCACAGATCAGCCATCAGTCCCACTGCTTCGGCTCCATCATAACTTTGAAGGGTCATGGAACAAGTGATCGTTAAAACGAGCACTGGCTCTGTAGCGATTTCCTTTCCCTTTTCAGATAATCGACGCCACGCAAAAAGGGAACTGCTCTCGTTTCATGAACCACAGTTGCGAACCAAATTGTGAGACACAGAAGGTGAGTCGTGGAACAGACAGTGATGTGGGACAACTTTGCTTTTCTCACCGTGGACTGACATTTTCAGGTGTATTTTTAAAGGAAAGTAGAGGACCAACCTTGGGGCAACTTACAACCTGGATTTTAAGTTCCAATGGTTGTGTGTCCTCCTGTTCTCCCTTTTTGGGGCGTGACAGTTCCTAAGCTGCGTATATGTTCATATAAACATGTATCTTTTGGCAGTATGAAGCCAAGTATTTCAAAGCAACCATGATTTCTAGCACACTTAAAAATTAAAATGCCACAGTTATAAAGTTGCAATTTAATCCTATTATCATCTTTTATCTGCCCCCCCCCCTTTTTTTTTTTTTTTTAGTGGACAGTGAATGGGCAGCTAAGGGTGGGCTTTTTCACCACCAAGCTAGTAACCTCCGGCTCAGAGCTAACCTTTGACTACCAGTTCCAGCGATATGGGTAGGTGTTGCTTCCTTGTTTTCATCACATTTCTTTGCTGTTTCTCTTTCTCTCTCTTCTGAGTCGGAAGAGCTATACTTTCCAGGTCATCTTGAAAGTATTCCAATATTCTTGCAAAGAAGAAATTGAACTCTGTAATATATTTGTCAGTGCAGCTGATTAGTTTGGAGAATCTAATCTTTCCATCTTGTTAAATATCTTTTTAGAGGGAGGGAAAGAGGGGAGAAGGAAGGGAGGGAGAGAAAAGGAGATGGATGGATGGATGGAAGGGAGGAAAGGGAGATGGAGGTAGGAAGGAAGGAAAGGGGGAGGATGGATGGATAGGAGGGTAGGGAAATAAAAGGAACAACAGGAGATGGGAGGGAAGGAAAAGAGGAAGAGAGTGGAATACAGGAGGGAGGAATTCGTCATAAAAAGTAGATGATGTAGGTAGGGTGATTATCCTGAATGTGAGGATAAGAACCTGCATGGTACATGGTGTTGTCTAAAATGATACTGACAATCTTTCAATTCAGGGTTCATTAGCATTAGTACTTTGACATTTGTATGACAAGCTGTTATGAACACTTTACTTCCATGTGATTGTTTCATAAGACACTTTTGAATTGTGCTTTGGTAATTAATGCTTGTTTTAATGTCTATAAAAACAGACATAGGTTTGATTTTTAGAGTAAGTACAGGGGCTCCTTGACTTATAACCATTTGTTTAATGACCTTTCGAAGTTACAACAGCACTGAAAAAAAGAGACATGACTATTTTCACATTTATGACAGTTGCAGCATCCCCATGGTCACGTGTATTTATGACAGTTGTCATAAATACAAAGTCAATGGGGAAACCAGATTCACTTCACTACTAGTTGTTAAGTTCGTGTGGCTAACTTAACAACTGCAAGGATTCATTTAACAATTGTGGATGGATTGAGCGAGAGAGACAGACAGACAGATATACATACATGCATATTGCATAGATAGCTAGATTAGATGATAGGTAGGTAAATAGATACAGATAGATAGACAGATATGCATACTGGATAGATTGATAGATGGTAGGTAGATAGATGGGTGGGTGGACAGACGGACACAGACAGACATGCATACATGTTGGATGGATGAATGGATGGATAAAGGCAGAGATAGGTAGAATTATATTCATATTGGATGGAGGGATGGAGAAATGGAGAGATAGAAAGATGGAGAGATGAAGATGAGATGAAGCCTGTTTCAGTCCCTTACTGTTGTGATGTGTTTTTCCAACAGCAAAGAAGCCCAGAAATGTTTCTGTGGCTCTGCCAACTGTCGGGGTTACCTGGGCGGAGAGAACCGGGTCAGCATTCGTGCTGCAGGAGGCAAAATGAAGAAGGAACGGTCACGTAAAAAAGATTCGGTAAGCATCAAAGCAGGGCAATTCTGTTTAAAAAACGGGCCGTTTGGGTGATTGCTTTGGATGTCCATGGATCCCTCAAAATCCCCCAAAGCTGTGAAGGGCTGGGCAGCTGTTCTAGTTCAACACACCCACATTCTTGCCACCCTCCTTGGCCCAAGAGACAGAGTCTGAGGTCTTTGTGGCACAGCAGTTAAAATCTCAGTCCTACGGCTTTGGAGTCCTTTTGTGCTGCTGCCCTCCGTATGTGTGAGAGCCCTAAAGCCTAGTGTCGCATTGTGATATTGTAGACACAGTGGTTCACTGTGATGCTTTCTCCCATGTTTTTCCTTATGTAAGTGTAGATCTCTGTGGCTGCTACTACAAAAAAACAGTGTTGTCCAGTTTTAGACTCATGGTTCTCAAGCTTGGTCACTTTAAAAGGGGAGGATATCAACTCCCAGAATTCCCCAGCCAGCATGCTTTAAGAGACTTCAATTCTTTTTCCCCCTCTCCCCCCTTCTCTACCTTCATCCCTAGTTGGGTCATGAAAGATCTGCAGGAAACCTACCAAGTTCATATAGCTTCCAGGATTGAATAGTCATTGTCATCTTCCTCCTCCACCACTACCACCATCACCTTCTCCTTTTCCTCCTATTTTTCTGCAACACCCATCTCTCCTTCTAGGACTGATGATGTCACCTCATTGGGTAATAGAACTTCTGGAAGAAAACCACCACGCTCAGAGAGCACCAAGGACCTCTCCAACTCAGCCCTAAACCACAAGTATTCTGTGGCTGTAAGCCTTGTCTAGAATCTCTCCTCTGGTTTTTCGTAGGTGGATGGAGAATTAGAAGCGCTCCTGGAGAATGGCGAAGGGCTTTCTGATAAGAATCAAGTCCTCAGTTTGTCCCGCCTGATGGTTCGAATTGAGACACCGGAACAAAAGCTCACCTGTCTTAAACTCATCCAGGTGAGTCTTTTGCTGGGTGACTTGGTTAATCGAGGGGTGCTCATTGAAAGTTTGGAGACAAAAATAATTAAGGTTTTAATGGCCTGGGGATTGGGAGTTATTGATGTAGGAAGTGTTTGGGATTCTTGTTCTTTATTTAAAATGGGTAAGAGATTTTAAGTGAAAGTAAATTAGATGCTATCATCATTCTTTGAAACCATCAATTTTTACCTGCGTTGTTTAGAACAGAGTTTCTCAACTGTGATTCTTTGAAGATGGGTGAACTTCAGCTCCCCAAATTCCCCAGCTGTACAAAAGGGTTTTGCTGGCTGGAAAATTCTGGGAGTTGAAGCCCACCCATCTTCAAGGGGATCAAAGTTGAGAAACCCTGAATTTAGAACAAATTTTTTATCTAAATGGGGAATTCTATAATGAGGAAGCATGAAAAAGTTGGCCCTGGGCAAAATTACAGGCAGTCCTCGACTTACAACAGTTTGTTTAGTGACTGTTCAAAGTTAATAGCAGCACTAAAAAAAAGTGACTTATGACCATTTACACTAACGACAACCATTGCAGCATCCCCTTGGTCATGTGATCAAAATTCAGATGCTTGGCAATTGGCTCGTATTTATGACATGTTCTGAGTCATGTCATCATCCCCTTTTGTGTGTCCCAGGTCACGTGATCCCCTTTTGCGACCTTCTATCAAGCAAAGGCAATGGAGAAGCCAGATTCACTTAACAAATACAGTGATTCACTTAACTGTGGCAAGAAAGGTCATAGAATGGGGCAAAACTCACTCAACAAATGTCTCAGACACAGAAATTTTGGGTGCAATTGTGGTCGTAAGCCGAGGACTACCTGTACTTCCAATAATTTTTGGAGAACCATACAGTTTTTAGTTCCCTTCCTAGATCAAATCTCCTGGATTTTGTGCCAGATTGTAAATTCTGCCTTTGGAAAACTGTTGCTGAATTGGGCTAAACACATCAGTGATGATGCCTAAAGCACATGGAGGGTTGCTGTCATTGATTTTCTCACAAGGAGTTGCTGATGCACATTTTTTTAGCAGCTCCCCTCCCTTTTCAATTACGATGGGTGGGAGGGATAATAACTTGAAACTCTTCTAAGGTTGTCCCTGTTTAGTAAATACCTCAGCCACCCATCGCAAGCAGGTTGACAATATGGGCGGTCCTCGGCTTCCAACCATTTGCTTCGGAGTTATGACAGCATTGAAATAAGTGATCTGGAAAAAAAAAGGCCCAGGTCCTCTCGGTTATGAATCATTGCAGCATCCACACAATTACCATGATTAAAATTAGGGCACTTGGATGTACTTACGGCAGTCGCAGCATCCTGGGACCACATGATCGCCATTTGTGACTTTCCCAGCTGGCATCCCACAAGCACAATCTGTGGGGGAAGCCAGAATTAACGGCCACGTGGCTGGTTTAACCACCGCAGCAATTTGCTTAACAGCATGGCAAAAAAGAAAAACAAGTCATAAAATCGAACACAACTTCCTTAAAACAACTGTCTTGATTAGCAACAGAATTTCTGGTCCCAATTGTGGCCGTAAGTTGAGGACTCCCTGTAAAATAAAATAGCTATGACCAATACCTGCTTTTATGACGTTTACAGTATCTCGCTCTCAATCAGGATTAACAGAATAACAGAATTGGAAGGGATCTTGGAAGCCTTCTAGTCAAACCTCCCCTACTCAAGCAGGAGAACCCTGTAAGATTTCAGAATAACAGGGTGGAGGGGGTCTTGGAGGTCTTCTAGTCCAACCCTGTACCATTCCAGTCCTGAGTGTGTCATTGCAGTTAGTTAAACCGCACTCGTGTATAACCTGCTCGTAATTTTTCACTTGCTTATTTACTATTTACGCGCCTTTATACCCCATACCAAGATGTCTTCAAAGGCCAAGAATCCCACTTCAGATGAAGGAAGTAGCAGGGAGGAAAGCAAGGCCATCGATCTCAATTCGAAGATGAAAGACCTCAGTGCCCACAATGCCGGGAAGAAGATGGACATGATAGAAGAAAGAGGAGGAGGAGGGCTGGCCTGTTCCATCCCGGCCATTTTGAAGAACAAGAAGAGGATCAGAAAGGAGAATAAAAGAACATCAGGGATGAAGATAACAGCAAGACAGCAGGAAGGTCTCACCCACACAGTTACACCCCATACTGAGATGTCTTCAAAGCCAGAGGATGAAAGTACTAGCAAAGAGACTAGAATTGATCTCAGTCAGACGATGATGACTGTCAATGCCCACAATGCCGAGAAGAAGATGGATCCAATATCAGCAAAAGACCCGGCCTGTTCCACCATCTTGTCCAAGGAAAGAGTCAGAGAAGCCATGAGTGGATCACCAAGGACAATGGAGCAAAAGAACCTCCCACACACATCCAAATGTTGTCCCAAGGTGTCTCTAGCTCTCATTTCGACAGAACGAGGCAGCAAGAAGCAAAAGAGGTCCATCAGTCTTGATCTGAAGATGAAGATCATCAAAGCATACCGTGCCAGGAAGAAGAAGATGATCATAGCGAAAGAGGAAGGTCTGTCCTATTCCACCATCTTGAAGGATAAGAAAAGGATCCAAGAAGCCCTCAAGGTATTACCAGGGACCAGAAAAATTATCACAAAAGCACGGAAACGTCTCCTACGTCCGCTCACGTCCCACACCAAGACACCTGCAAAGCCAAAGCCCTGCAGTTCAACTGAAGGGCAGAGCAAGAAGTCTAGGAAAACCATCAGTCTTGATCTGAAGATGAAGATCATCAAAGCATACGAAGCCGGGAAGAAGGCGCAGATTATCGCTCAAGAAGAAGGCCTGGCTCGTACCACCATCATCACGATTTTGAAAGACCAGAAAAGGATCAAAGAAGCCATGAAAGAATTACCAGGGACAAGAACAGTTATCACAAAACCTCGGAAGGGCCAGGTCCGCCCACCCACACTCCACACCAATATGTCAGTAGACTCAAATCCCTCCTCCTCTTCCCCCAAACCAGGATGCTTGCAAATTCAAAGCCCAACCAAGCTGTCTGCAAAGCCTACCACCCCCAGTTCATCTGCTGGAAGTGGCAAGAAGCGTAGGACATCCATCAATCTTGATCGGAAGATGAAGATTATTGAAGCGTACGAAGCTGGGAAAAAAGTGTCCGCTATTGCCCGAGAAGAAGGCCTGGGACATACCACCATATTTACGATTTTGAAGGATTCAAAAAGGATCAGAGAAGCCTTGAAGGAATTACCAGGGACAAGAAAAACGATAACGAGACGACGGAAAGCTGTCGTCCACCTGGTCACACCCCATACCAAGGTGTCTACAAACCCAGAGACCCCCACTTCAGCCGAAAGGAGTGTCAAGAAGCAAAGGAGGTCCATTGATCTCAACTTGAAGATGAAGATCATCAAAGCGCATGAAACTGGGAAGAAGGTGAATCTTATCGCCCAAGAAGAAGGACTAGCCCACACCACTGTCTGGACAATTTTGAAAGACAGGAAGAAGATCCAAGCACTGATGAAAGGATCCACAGGAACGGACACCACCATAACAAGGCACCGAATGGGCCTCATCCACCAGACAGAACAAATGCTGGTGCTTTGGATTGAGGATCAGGTCCGCAAGAGGGACCCTATCAGCTTCCATCGCATTCAGGAGAAGACACGTGGCATTTTTGCCATGCTAAAGGAGCGAGCCGGTGAAGTGTGCACCAAAACCTTCGACGCCAGCCGCAGTTGGTTTCTTCGGTTTCAGCGAAGATTTAATTACCAAAACATACCCACCAAGGGAGAAACCACAGGCCTTGATGAACAAGCTGCTCGACAGTTCCGGGACGAGCTTGATGATGTCTTAGCAGAAGGGGAATATCTGCCTGAACAGATATTCAGCGTGGACTTGACTAGGTTATCTTGGAAAAAATTGCCAGAGGGCACCCACCTGTGCCCAGAAGCTCAGGCTGTGCCTGGATGTAAAACCTTTCATGACCGGATCACCTTGCTGTTGGGCGGAAACGTTGCCGGGTTCAAGCTGAAGCCATTTCTGATCCACAAATCGGAGGATCCATGTGCATTCCAAAAGGACACCCTTCCCGTGCATTACCAATCTGATCGGAATATTTGGATGACCCACATCCTCTTCAAGTACTGGTTGAGGACTTATTTTGTACCCCAAGTCAAGGACTATTGCTCACAAATGAGGATTCCTTTTAAGATTCTCCTGATCTTCGGCAGCATACCAGAACATCCCTTGCCTCTGGATGATTTCCAGGCAGATGTGAAGATTGTTTACCTGCCCAGAAACACGAGCCCTCTCTTGCATCCAATGGACCAGGGGGCCATCGCATCATTCAAGGCATATTATTTACAGGAGTTCTTGACCGAAGCAGTAGCCGCAATGGAGAAAAGCAGAGTGAGCTTGAACGAGTTTTGGAGGTGGTACGATATCCTCCACTGCATGGAAAACATCGTCAGAGCGTGGCAGGGTGTGGCTGTGACATGCATGCAAGGCATCTGGGGAAAGTGCTTAAAACGTTTCCCAGATCTTGTCAGAAATTTCGAAGGATTCGACCCTGACGAAGATTTGGGGAAAACAAACCAGAACATTTTGACTCTCTCGCAAACCCTCGGTTTACAGGTTGACGCTGAAGCCGTGAAAAAGTGGATAGCGTCCATGGAAGGAGAGCTTTCTGACGAAGAATTAATTGAGCTAAGAGAAGAATTGTCAACCCAGGAGGTTGTGGAGGAAGAGGAAGAAGAAGAAGAAGAAGAAGAAGAAGAAGAAGGAGAGGAAGAAGAAAAAGAAGAAGAAGTAGAAATTAAGACTGAAAAATTCACCATGAAAAGATTGGATCGTGTTTTCACAGAGGTTGACAAAATTTTATCAGAGTTAGAAAGGATGGATCTGGATGTAGAACGTTTTGAAAGGGTACGTGAGAGAATCCACCAAATCCTGCAGTGTTACCGTGAAATATACGAAGACAAAAAGAGAAAGCAGAATGCAAACTAAAATTAGTGCGTTCTTTAAGAAAGTTAGTTCTTCCTTTCCTCTCCAGGGATTGAAATAAAATACCTAGACAATTGTCAGCCCTCAGCTATGCCCACTAGATGAAATTTTTTTTAAATGCAGAAAAAGACTAATTTGCCTTCATTCAAAAAAGACTAATTTTGGGGTTTAGTTCTGAATAGTTTAATCTTTGCAGGTCCTGTAACTGCAAAAACCAGATGTAGAACTGTTTTATTTTTGTAAAGCAACATTTTGTACTTGTGTAATAAACCAACCTTTCATACTGTGGGATTCAGTTTAACCCTTTTGTTTTTTTTCTTTGTAGGCTAGTTGTGTAAAAACATACGGCTACAGTGTTAAGATTTTAAAAACCTTGGTGTCTTTTACATTGTCATAAAAATATGCAAATTTTTTGAAAGGTAAATTATTACAGTGTATTTTTTATGGCGAATGTATGTTGGAATTGAAGAGATCTGTGAAGTGGAATGTTTAAGAGGGTATTAAATTGTCCACTTTATGAAAAATAAAAAAAAATGAATACAAAAATCCGTAGTCAAGTTGTTTGTACAATGATATTGCACTTAGGCTATTGCATTTTTCACTTAGTGACCATTTCACACGAGTTGCCCTCATTAAATGAGGACCTGCCTGTTTATGTTAAACAGTCTTCAGAGACCTCAATGAAATTAAATATATATTTATATGCCAAGCACAACTGTTTTTTAAACCAGCCTTTTACGCAATACACAATATTGGGTTATTTACCAAATAACCCTTTCATTGGATAAAACAACCCTATTCAAAGCCTCTGATCCCCGATAGGCAGGAGCCGGGGGCTTCCAACTAGAAGGCCTCCAGCTTCCCTTCCAGCACTATTATTCCATATTCTATATCCATGATGGTGAACCTCTTCTACATTGTGTGCCAAAAGTGCATGCATATGTGCTTGTGTGCCTGCACTCATGATGCAATGTGTGTGTGACTCCCCTACACTGCATGCCTTTGGGCATGTGCACACAAACCCACACACCACATGCATGTGCGCGTGTCCCACACTGGCGTCTCCCCTCGTGCTTGCATGGCAGTTACCCGACAGTTGGCTGGCGGGGTGCGCATGCACAGTGGGGCTCTCCCAGGCAACCTCTCGCATGCTGGCAGAAGTGGCTCTGTGTGCCATTTCTGGCATGGGTGCCAAAGGTTCGCAATCACAATTCTATATAATATCATCCAAGCAGCCCTTAATCATATTTCTAGCTAGCCTTTCTCGTTCTTAGAAGAACTGCCATATTTATCTGTATCATTAATGTTTGTTAAACAACTTCCCCATTCAGCGACCATTTGAAGCTATGACGTCACTTCAGTAAGAAATTTCGTGTCTGAACCTTGGCCTTCACCATGTCTCTGCAGTCACGAGATTGCCATTTGGGCAGTTAGCACATATTTACTATGGTGACAGCATCCTGTCTTCCCATGATCACCATTTTTCAATCTCCCCTGCTGGATTCAAATTGCAGTCATGAGTTGCCTAACGAACACTGTTATTGTTACTCTAAGTCAGTTGCAGTAACATCACGTTTCACTTCATGGCTTGTCTCCCTTAGTGATGGCATTGCCAATCCCAGTTCCCATCCATAAGTGAGCACTGCCTGTAGTTCTGTGTTGCTTAATGCTGGAGATAGTCCTGTGGGCTTCCTAAGAAGTTACAGGAAGTCCTCATAAAAGAACTGCACTTGGTTTCACCAACTCTGTCATTAAAGGAAGTGACTGATCAGTGAAAATCAAAAATTACAATTTTACTTCAACTTCCCTGTAATCTGCCATGATAGGCGATTGTGACCCGCAAACAGCTGGGTGAGCTCAAATGGCAGGGAATGTTTTTTCAGAGCTCAAGTCACAAAAGTGGGTAAAAGGAGAAATCTTAACAGCCATTTGGAATGCTTAGCAAGAAGAGAATTGAAGTTTGTACAGGTAGTCCTTGACTTAGGACCACAATTGAACCCATTTTTTTTTTGCCAAGTGAGACATTTAAGTGAGTTTTGCCCTATTTTATGACCTTTCTTGCTACAGTTGTTAAGCAAATCACAGCTGTTGTTAAATTAGTAACAAGGCTTTTCGGAGAATCGATACCCATTGACTTTGCTTGTCAAAAGGTCACAAAAGAGGATCATGTGGCCCTCCCCCTGTGAGATACTGCAACCGTCATAAATATAAATCAGTTGTCAAGCATCTGAATTTTAATCATGTGACTATGAGAATGCTGCAAAAAGTGTGAAAGATTATCATAAGTCACTTTGCACAACCATTGAGGATTCCCTGTATTTACATTCATTGGAGAGAAAGGGATGAAAGAGAGTAAACAAGCACGCAATAGCACTTGGGGAATACACATTTAAAGAAAGGTTGTCAAACTCGTGGCCTGCGGGCTGGATGGGTCACATGCTGACCATACCCATGCCCAGTTTAGCAAAGGGGGGAAAAGTCACGATGTGTCATATGACACGAGTTTGACACCCCTTATTTAAAGGAACACACTAAACATTGCCAGCCACTGAAAGGAGAATGGATTAAGGTGAGAGAGCTGACCTTATGAATTACTGGATAGCATTCTTAGAGACTGCAACTATAAAGTAAAGCAGCTCAGGAAAATACATTTTTTAGGTAATGTTTCCACTGTGGGGTGGGAAGAGAAGCCAGTCGGCCACAAGACAATGCCTACTAACTAACTGTAATGGTAGACGCAGAACAGATAGAGTGAATGTCGTAACTGAGCATTGGTCATAAAGTGGCTTTTCGGCAGTTGTAGCCACAATCAGTCTATGCCCAAGACAGAGAACTAAAGCAGTTTTCTAAATGAGGACTATCTGTATTTTAATAACTTGGTCATTAATTTTTTTTTATGCGGTTCTAAATAAAATACCAGAATAATTTAATAAAAGGATCTTGCACCATACCAGAGTTCCGGCAATGCAAGACAGAAGGACACCATCACACCTGATCCTGAAGGTTAAAATTCTCCTTTAGCCAGAATCACTGACTAACAATATTTGCATTTTGACTGGTTTGATTCTCTTTTGACCTTCATCCAATCTATTGCCCTCTTCAAGAACTGAATTGAAACTCTCTGTACCGGTTCCTACACCACACAAATTCTTGAACTTGGTCGAACAAATCACAGTAACCATGTTCACTTAACAACAATGGCCTGTGTGAAGAAGTAGCTGGTTTCCACCACATCCTTGAACTTCCAACCATACATTGCATTCAAGTTGAGTTGCATCTTGGGTTAAGTTGGACAATCCTCCATCTAAGCCAAGCATAGGTTTCCTTTGGTGGCAATATCTAATAAAACAGGACTCCAAATGTGGCAGCTTTAAGATTTGTGGACCTCAATGCCCAGAATTCCCCAACCAGCCATGGCAGGTGGGGGAATTCTGGTTGTTAAAGGCCACAAGTCTTTTAAGTTGCCACATTTGAAGACCTCTGGGATGGTATGTCCCAGGAGAACATCTCCTGTTTGGTTGCCAACATCAAAAACTGATTCTGGAGGGCAGGCCGAGTTTTAATCGATTTGATTCCCAAATTTCTGTGGCTAAACGAGTCATTTGTTAAGTGAGTTTTCTCCCATGTTACGGCTTTTCTTGCCACAGTTGTTAAGTGAATCCCTGCAGTTGTTTCATTAGCAACATGGTTAAGTGAATCCATCTTCCCCGTCGGCTTTGCTAGTCAGAAGGTCACAAAGTGGAAATGTGTGACTCTCAGAACACTGCAACCATCATAAATATGAGTCGCCAAGTGTCTGAATTTTGATCACGTGATTATTGGGATGCTGCAACAATCATAACTGAAAAATGATCATAGGTTTTTTTACAACCATTGTAACTTTGAACAGTCACTAAATGAACGCTTATAAATTGAGGACTCCCTGTATTTACATTTGTTGGAGAGAAAGGGATTATAAGAGAGTAAGCAAGCACACAAAGGGGAATGTATGTTTAAAGGAATACACTAAAGATTGCCACTGGAAGGATCAATTTGATTGATTGATGTGAGAGAGCTGACCTTGTGAATTACTGGATAGCATTTTTAGAGATAGTTCACTGCAACTATAGAGAAAAGAAGCTCAGGAAAAATTTTTAGGGTAATGTTCCCACGGTGGAAGCCAATAGGATACAAGACAATGCCTACGAACTAACTGCAATGCCCAAAATACAAACCAGTAGTCATGTTTTTTTAATTTTGATTAAGTGACTGGATTACCACAACAGTTGTAAGTCGAATGGCCAAGTCACATTTTTCAGTGCCGTTTTAACTTTGAATGGTCACTGTATGAATGTTTGTAAGTTGAGGACTACCTATAGTCCATGTAGGAGCAGTTCCATCCCACATACTTCCATGGTGTAATACAGGCAGGAATTTGAGAGGTCCACCCTGCCCTTGTGCTCTTCAACCCACCAAGGAACCAGTATCTGTTCTGCAGATCAGTTGAGAAACTGAATGAACCTGCCAAGTTGAAGTCTCACCAGATCCTAAACTTCTTGTCTCACAATTGTCCTTCAAACAAGACATTTGCCACTTCAAATGCCAGGCAACATATGTAATGATGGTGGTGTGTTTTGATCGGTCTAAGCCAGCTGATCCTTGTGATCTCATCCTTTTTTTTTTTTTCTTTCAACTTGAGCTTCCAAAACGGTTTGGTCATCTTCTCCTTCCCTTCCCTTCCCCTTTTATTTTATTTTATCTAAGAATACCCATTCTCAGGCCTGTCTGAAGTCCTTCTTGGAGTGCCACGGCCTGTCCCTCCTCTGGATCTGGATGGCAGAACTCGGGGACAGCAGAGGAAACACAGCCAACAGTTTGAAACTGCAGCTGGAGGTCTGTGGCTGGAATGACATGGTTGCGTCTTGACGGGCAGGTGTTGAGAGGAACAGATGAGCCGGAGGGGAGACCTAGGTGGTCTCTGTGCTTGGGGGTTTCCTAATATGCATGGCCCAACTAGGGAACACAACCAGTGCCAGAAGAGAGTTTGCAGAGGAGAGGAGAAGGAGGAAAAGGACCATAGGGCCCTTGGTGCTCTCTGAGCTCGGTTTGCTTACCAACATTTCATGGCCCAACTAGGGAACGTCATCAGTGTTAGGGGGGCAGGAGGAGAAGGAAAAGGGCTGTGGGGTCCTTGGTGCCTTGTGAGCTGGGTGGTTTTCTTGCGGGCGTTTCATCACCCAACTAGGGAATGTCATCAGTGCTTGAACAAGGGGGGTTTGTGCAGAGAAAGAAGAGGAGGAGGGAAAAGAACCAAGGCCTTGGCCATGAGCGAGGAAACATCATCAGTGCTAGCTGAAGAGACCAGTGGAGAGAAACTTCCTCAGCTCAAGCACAAATCCCTTTCCTATTTCCCACGTTGCATCACGTCATTCCACCTGAGCGTTGTTTTCTTTGCTCACAATTATGCTGCTGGTCAGCAAAGCAGCTGATCGACAAACTTTTTAAGAGGGGAGAAAAACCACTTTGCAGAATCCTTTATACAAATAAGATGCTAACAGCTCTCCTCCAGAAAACATTTTTAAATCCTCTTTTACGGGCACATGGCCATTTGAATGTGGAGAAATAGTTGGATTTGACACGAAAGCAGCCTCAAGCTGAAAATTAATCTCAGATGAGATGCCTTCATTTATTATGAAGGCCTCATCTGAGATAGACAGATGGATAGATAAATACAGACCGACCGACAGGCATTCCATTCATTGTTCTACACTGCAAAAGACATATCTTGATTAAGTTTCCATCCATTAATTTCAAAATACATGACAAACTATATGGGAATAACTGGCCTTAAAGCAGATAAATTCCAGATTTTGAGAATTGGGAATCAATTATAGCACATGGCACACTTCGTTTTCATAGTTTGCTGAGACATTCAGCATTATATCTTCGAGAAGATGTTGCTTAGAGTCAAAAGCTGGGAGACACCGTTGAACTTTGTACTCTGCAAGTGTTTTTCAACCATGGCAACTTTAAGATGAGTGGACTACAAGTCTCAGAATTCCCAGGGCACAAGGTTTTAAAATAGATGGACTCCAATTCTCAGAATCCCCCAGCTAGCATGCTTTAAGAAGGATGGACTTCCACTCCCAGAATCCCCCAGCCTGCAGGCTTTAGGAGGGGGGGTGTCAGCGTTCGAAGCAGCACATTCAGTGAAATCAGAACATTGTTTGTTGAACACATCTGCACAGCCAGTAAAAATCAAGTCTAGAAGTTTTCCCACTGTTCCCATGTTATTAAAAGAACAAAAGTTTCCCTCCCCAGGGTCACAGGTCACATTGTCCAATCAACATAGCAAGTAGACTCCCTTTATCACTTTTGTTCCTCCTCCTATTGTCACCTGTTGGGATGACCTTGGTTCCCACGGAAGAGCTCTTCATTTTTTCTACAAGACTGTCTTATCTTTCTCTCCTCTCCTTACTCCCCCCACCCTGCCCCATTGTGTGCGGCAACTGAAGCAGCACAAGACCGCCCCACCCAGATTCAGTTCAGAGTTGAGGAGGGGCTACAACTCCCAACAGCATACTTAAGGGGGAATTCTGGGAATTGAAGTCCACAGGTCTTATAAAGTGGCCAAGGTTGGAGGTCTCTGCTCTAGACCAGTGTTGGAGCTTGTAATTAGTTGCCAGAAAACATGAGTGGTGAGACTTGCTTTTCCAGGCAGCTGGAAAGGAGAACACTCAGCCTATGATGCACTGCCACTCTTCTTACATTCTCAGGCATGTTCTAAGCCCCCTTTGCTGATGTAGAGATCTCTAGTTGATCCTCTGTAGGAAACACCAGGTGTGTGGTCTTCTGATGAACGTCCTTTAGTCAGTGGCCAAGATATATGTGTGGTTCTTGTTGCACTTTGGGCTTCGTTGCTTTTCTTACAAATGTCTCATGTCCCAACTAGGGAACATCATCAGTGCTAGAGAAGAGGTGGGGTTTGCGGAGAGGAGGAGGAAGGACAATGACTATGGGGTCCTTGGTGTTCTCTGAACTTGGTCCTTTCCTTGCAGATGACTCATGACCCAACTAGGGAATATTATCAGGGAAGGAGGGGAGGGAGGAGTGGGGGACCCTTAGTGCTCTCTGAGCTGGATGGTTTCCTTGCAAACATTTCATGACATGGAATATTATCAGGGCTAGACGGAAGGGAGGGAGGGAGGGGAGGACTGTGGGGTCCTTGGTACTCTCTGAACTTGCAAATATACCCCAACTAGGAAGCGTCATCAGTGCTAGAAAGGAGAGGGGTTTGTGGAGAAGAGGAAGCAGAAGAGAACTGTGGGGTCCTTGGTGTTCTCTGAGCTTGGTGGCTTCCTTGCAGACATTTCCTTACCAAACTAGGTGACCTCATTAGTGCCACCAGGCTGAGAGACCACCAAGGACCCCACTGTTCAGCCCTGAGCTAGAAATGTGTTCTTGTATCAGAACCAGATGGGGATGGGGGGTCCCAATCCAAGAAGGTGTTCCTCCCCTCGAAGACCTGGTCTGTAACCCAAACCCATTTAATGGGGAACTGACCACCCTGGTGTTGTCTCCGTTGACAGATCATCAGGACGCTGGAGCTCCTGCCCATCCCCAACAAGAACATGCTGGAGGAGAGCAAAATCCTTCCCATCATCCAGCGTTGGGCCCGGACCAAGTCCGCCATCCCCCCGCAACTGAGTGAAGGAGACGGTTATTCCAGCGAGAACACCTCCCGGGCTCACACACCCCTCAACACGCCCGACCCGACCTCCAAGCCCCTCCTGGAGGGCGAGATGGACACCCCGAAGAAGCTGGCCTCCCGGAGGCTCAAGATCATCAGTGAGAATAGCATGGATAGTGCTCTCTCGGACACGGCCAGCGAGGTGGAGCTGAAGGAGAGCAAGGAAGACCTCGAGCCCCCCGACTACCTCCCGACCGAAGCGGGGGACGAGCAGCCCTTGGAGCAGGAGGCCACCAAGGAAGGCACCACGGAAGACTTGATGGATACCACCAAGGCTCCCACTGCCGCTGACCAGGAGGTGGAACCCGAGGGGGAGAGCAAGGAGAGCCACACCCCCAAGCTGGAGGACCCCGTGGCGGCTGAAACCCCTTCCCAAGATGAAGAGGAAGGAGTCTCCGATGTGGAGAGCGAACGAAGCCAAGAACCGACCGACAAGTTGATGGATCTGAGCGACTTGGCTACCAAGCTGCTGGATGGATGGAAAGAACTCAAAGTAAGTTAAAGTTAAAATTAGTGTTTTGGGCTTCAGGTTATGTAAGATTTTTTTTTTAAAAAGGCCTGTGTGTTTGGTTGTGTTTGCATGTGCAAGTTCTTTTTCGAGAGGAGAAGGAACAAATAACAGAATGGGGTAAAGGAAGTCATAGGTGCTTGGAAGCTTAATGCTTGCCAAGATCACTACACCTATTTCCTATTTTAGCCCATTTAATTTTTTTGCTGTGTGATTTTAAGCCACAGAGAACTTCCATTTGGCTCAGCCATGGAACAGGAATGAGAAGTCAGATAGTCTGTCTCACCACAGGGGGCCTGCATAGTATAATTAATCAGTTAATAACAGATTAGTGAATTTATAGTTTAAATTTGAGGAAGCTCAAACTTTCAGCAGGTTAATTTCCAACAGAGTGGAAGCCCTTCTATTTCAAACTGGATTTTTTTTAAATGCCAAAGCAGCTTATGATGGCACTGAAAAAAGTGACTTAGGACTGTTTTTCATGCTAATCTTTGCGGCCTCCCCAGGGTTGCATGATCAAAATTCAGAAAGTTGGCCACCGACTCATATTTATGACTGTTGCAGTGTCCTGGGGTGTGTGTGTGTGTCACGTGATCCCCTTTTGCAACCTTCCGACAAGCAGGAAGCCAGATTAACTTAATGAATAATAACCGCAGTGATTCACTTAACAGCCGTGGCAAGAAAGGTTGTAAAATGGGGCAAAACCCATTTAACAATTGTCAGGCTTAGTAACAAAATGTTGGGCTCCATTATGACTGTAAGTCAAGGGCTACCTGTAACATGAATTTTATCAGTCGTGTGATCAAATTCTTATCCGAGGGATATGGAGCACGGTGGTTGTCCTGCAAAGCATTTGAAGGATGTTAGAAACCTGTTTTGCGTTTTCAGGAATAGCAAATAGTTCAGAAAGGTTTGGCCCACCCAGAGGGTTGGTGTTGTTATTGTTTCTGAGTTGTTAGTAAATTAGCACCCAAAAAACAAACAGAAAATGAATTCTGGAAAGACCAGCGAAGAGAAACCCCCCTGAAGAAGAAGAGAAAGATGCATTGAGATTAGATCCTGTCTTTCGATTTTTACTTTTCAGAAGTTAGAAATCTCCATAGCAGTAATTTTAAGGGGAGGACTTCCACTCCCAGGATCCCTCAGCCAGCAATGCCTTAAGGGGTGAATTTTAATCCCCAAAATTCCCCAGCTGGCATGATTTAAAAGGGGAGGACTCCCAACTCCCAGAATTCCCCAGGCAGTGTGCCTCAAGTTGAGTGGAAGTATACTTACTGGCTTGGGAATTCTGGGAGTTGAAGTCCATCCACTAGGTTGGACTTCAGCCAGTTCTCACCAGTTCACCTGAACCATTAGTTAATTGCTTATGGCTGTGATGGCAAACCAATGGCACACAAGCCAGAAGTGGCATGCAGAGCCATCTCTCCTGGCACACCATCTGTCGCCTGTTGGTCTTTTGGCTTCCGGGGCACACATGCATGCCAGCCAACTGGTCTTCACACGCATGTGTGCGCCAGAACAGGAAGACTCAGGGGGTTGGCACTCATTGGTCTTCGCCCTGCACACCAGGGAGCTGCTGTTCTGGTTTCCAGCACTGCCCTGTGCACACTCTCTCTTTCTCTCTGTCCCCCTCTCTCCCTCTCCCTTGAGTTAATACCTCTGGACAGACAGCCAAGAACCACTAAACAGTTGCAGCTGGAATGCAGCCATATGCTGAATCAAGTCAATAAACAACAGAAACTAACAGGATTAGGGCAGGGAAACCCATCTAGGGATGGGATGAACTACCCTTCAGGAAGAAAGACATGATTATAAATATTTTCATTATAAAGAATATTAAGTAGCACTTCTGTGATCAGCTGATACTCCCTGGAGTTCCCCAAGACCTTTTATAGGTGCTGCAGTGTTGGCTACTTCTTGTTTCTTTCTGGAGGAAAAGATACAGGAGGGGACAATGATGCAGCTTGGTCATTCAGGCATGTTTAATGCATGTTTGGTCCAGCCAGTTGTCTTGCTTCTGCTGTGAAGCACCCAACTGAGAACATAGAAAGGATAGAATAATAGAGTTGGAAGGGTTAATGGCTTTCAGTTAGCATAAGCAGCTGCTCTTAGTTTCCCTCTCTCAACTACTGCATTTGCTTTGGGTTGACTTTTTTTTAAAAAGGAATGGCTGTTTTCAGTTTTCCGTGTTGTTTTAGTTGTACTGTCCTTTTGGGGTGTACTTCCCTCACTCCTTTTGAAAGCCTCTAGTCATGGAGCACCCACAACTTCTGAAGACAAGCTATTCCATGATTTCCCTTAGGAAATTTCTCCATAGTCCTAAGTTGCTTCTCTCTTTGGTTAGTTTCCATCCATTGTTTCTTTTTGTGTCTTTTGGTACTTTGGAAAATAGATTAACTCCCTCATTTTTGTAGGAGCCCCTCAAATTTCCTGACATTTAGAACAATTTATTAGTGGAACCACTTGCCTCCAGAAGCTGTGAATGTTCCAACACTAGAAATTTTAAAGAAATGGGACAACCATTTGTTTGAAGTGGTGTAGGGTTTCCTGCAAGGAGTTGGACTCGAAGACCTCCAAGGTCCCTTCCAACTCAGTTTATTCTAGATACCTAAATATCTAAATACCAGAACAGAGAAATCTCCGAACCATGAGACCAATCAAGTTGGCCATGCCCACTGGCCACACCCAGTCACGTGGCCACCAAGTCACACCCACCCAGTCATTAAGGCAGAGAACAAGTTCTTTGAGCATCTGAATCCCGCCACTGGATCCTTCTTAAAGGTTGAGAAATGCTGGGCTGGCTAGTAAGTAAAGTGGTGTGTGTGTGTGTGTGTGTGTTGGTATTCATTCTTTTTCTTATTTCTAGTTGCATTTTTTTGCATATATATGTATATTATTTTGTGGGGAGGGGAGGGTGGGAATACATCTACAATATTGGTTATTCTGTATTCAGTGATTCCCTGTACCTATTATCCTGTCTGGATTGAAATTGAATTTATTGTGAGTTTGGGACAGGTTGCTTTCTGACATTAAGTGCCTTAGGGAGAAAACCTGGCTGTTTAAAGTATAGCTTGTTGAACTACAGAGGCTTACGTTTGCGGTCTGAAAGAAACTTCTAAAGCAGTTTAGTGACGTTGAAGCTTGAGAATTAACCAAGTTTAATTTCTATATGAAGTCAAGGACAAATACATATATTTGCTAAGGTCATTTTTTAGGTTTTTCGTTTCCTTTTCGGGATACCTCTGGCTCTCAACTCAATCTTGGCCAGCTTTGGAATCATTCTCTATCCAAGGTTACTACTTCAGAAGTTAAAGCTAAATCACATTTACTTTTTTGTGAGACCACATAGGCAGCATTCAGGAAGGTTTTAAGGGGCTGATTTTAGATATATGGATTAATGAAATCTCCAATGCAGGATCTCCGTGCATTGCCAGCCATGTATCTGAAATCTTATACTCTCAGATTCCTATGTGTGGGAATATCTTATCTTCCCACATGTGGGTTATCTCAGGTCTCTCCTGTCCGTTGTCATGGCGTTAAGAGTTAGCTGCTTCTGTCTGACTTTTCCAAGAATTTGATATAAGTTCACTAAAGAGAAATCTAACCTGAAATTAAACAGCAATTTCCCAACAGTGAGAAAAAAATCAGTGGAATTAATCAGCTTCCCTCCAGAAATATGATATGATATGAGGCCTTGTCCGGCTTAAGGGCAACTGCTTTTTTTGTTTCATTTTTTGTCAATTTGTTTGTGCGTTTGTGCATGTCTACACACCTTCACAGCCCTCTTGGTTCAGCCCTCCACAACAATCGTTTCTTCTAGGGGAAAATGAATTACTGGTATAAGGACTCCTGCTTTGGCCAGGGGGTTGGACTAGAAGACCTCCAAGGTCCCTTCCAGCTCCAAGATAGTCCTCTTGCAACTTTCTTTCTAGCATAGTCAGTGGGGGCAGCCAGATTCACTTCACAGCCATGTGACCCACTTAACCACGGCATGAATTTTTTACAAAAATGAGGCTGTCTCGCTTAGCAATGGAAATTTTTGAGCTCCATTTTGATCAAGGACTACCTGTACTCTTAGGCAGCCTATTTTACATCTTTTTTTAAACAACCTGACAAAAAGCTGTCCAAGGAAAACCCAGTTGGATGACTCCCAAGAGTAAGACGGGTAACAGGTGGAATTATCTACAGAGCTTCTCCATTACCATCTACCAGGTCATGGTTGTTCTCAAAAATGCTTTTCTTCCCAAAAGATAACTGGACTTTCTTGGTTTCTTTCTTTCTTTCTTGGTTTCTTTCTTTCTTTCTTGGTTTCTTTCTTTCTTTCTTTCTTTCTTTCTTTCTTTCTTTCTTTCTTTCTTTCTTTCTTTCTTTCTTTCTTTCTTTCTTTCCTTCCTTCCTTCCTTCCTTCCTTCCTTCCTTCCTTCCTTCCTTCCTTCCTTCCTTCCTT
>BLBF01000048.1:15178513-15206920 GCA_015471245.1 Laticauda colubrina | reverse complement strand
TTTCTTTCTTTCTTTCTTTCTTTCTTTCTTTCTTTCTTTCTTTCTTTTTGATTCTTATCCAAGAACCAAAGAAAATATTTTCAAGGAGGAAAACAGAAAACAAAAACGGACCCAAGAAATTTTCCAAGTTGCCTTTTGGAAAGAAAAGAACTTTTGGCGACTAAAGGGTTGAGTTTGAGGGCCTTGGAAGCGAGATCATACCCTACTCCCTCCAAGCCTCCTCTTGTGGGCGGGTGGGACTTCAAGGCCGCGTCCTCCCCTCCCTCCCCCCAACCTCTTCACCCTGAGCCCCTCGTAGTAATTGCAACCATTTCCATGCAGCTTCTCAGGGCAGCAAGGAGCTCCTTAACATCCCCAGCTGGCCCACAACTCCCATTATCAACTCCGTCCTCCTGAAGAGTGGAAAAGCCTGTGGAAGAGAAAAAAATTCCCAGCGAGATGGTTGGCAAGCTGCCTGACGCATGAGCGATAGGCTGAATTAAGACGGAAAAATGAAAGCACAGAGGTGGCTAAACTCTTTGAGGCTGAAAAATTTGGGGGCGTCCAGCAACGACGCTTGGGGAAGCACCCCCTTATTCCTGGCAGGAGAGCCGGATCGTGTGAGCTATTTGTTTTATTTTACACACCACGTGTACTTCTTTGCACATGCCTATTGCCCCGGCTTGGCGCTTCGAGGGCTTCGCTGGAGGGAAGGCCTCGAACCCAAGCCAGGGTCCATCTGACACAGAATCCACCTTGCAAACCAGCACAACCACACACAGACCTGGGGGGTAAAAAACCCCGTACGTTTTCAGCACGGGTTTTATGCACCCCTTTTCCTGCCAGTGATGGGAAAAGGTGCATGGGTCTCCCCGTGCTGAAAACAGACACCGTTGCACTAACAAACCATCATTGCCTTTGTTTCCATGGGCTTGCACGAAGCCGGAACTGGGGATGTATGAGTGACAGGTAAGTCTTGCACAAAGACAGACGAAGTTAACCCTGCGGGAAAGTGTCCAACATCTATAAGGTGGGCTGAGTAATGGTTCCATTGCTGGTCGCCTTTCCAAATTGGCAAAAATGACAATGGTGGCTTGCCTTGAATATTATCCAGGTTAGAAATTCTTCATAGCCATCCCACCATCCTGAAGCCCAAGAGCCAGTAGGTCCTCCATAAAAACTTGCTTACATTACCTATCAATTAAATAAATTGTTGATTGATTGAGCATCCATTAGTCATTATCTTCAGGCTAGTTTCATGCTACTTGTGTTGGGGGTTTTTTTTTGGCTGCGCCTTGTGAGTCAGTGGTGTGACTACCTGGACAGTTTTCTTGGTGGGGAGAGAGCATTTGAGAAGGGGTTGGCTGTTGTCTGCCTCCAAGGGCTGAGATAAGTGACTGGGCCAAGATCATCCCTAATTGGTTGTGTAGGTAAGGCAGGACTAGAACTCCCAGTCACCTGGTTTCTAGGCAGGTGACTTAAGCGCCGCTTCTCAATCTCAGCAAATGTAAGCTGTGTGCACTTCTCAGAATCCCCCAGCCTGCCTGCTTTAAGATCTGTCTTTAGTAAGCATCTTATGTGGAATCTGCCATGTTGGAGGGCACCTGTAACACAACTAAATTTCTCTGTAGTGTGCAAATGTAGGATGATTAAGATCTCAATTCTTCTAGTGGAAAAAATGTGCATTATTTTTTAATTTTCAAGGCGTACTAAACCTCTAAACTTTTAGCATTTTTCCCAGAATTGGAAGTTTATATCGATACTGGTGGTCTTCGATTTACAGCCACAATTGAGAATAGAACTTCTATAGCTAAGCAAAGCGCTTGTTAAGTAAGTTGGGCCCGATTTTACATTTTACTGCGCTACAGAGGTTACGCAGTTATTAAGCGAATCACACAGTCGTTAAGCAAATTGAGTTTCGCCTCCCTCCCCCCCTTAATTTTGCCTGTCAGGAGATGGCTGGGACGGTTGCAAATGTGAGCCCAAAGATGCTTGAACCATTATAAATATATGCCGGTTGCCCAGCAACTGAATTTTGATCCTGTGATGGAGGGGTTGTAAGTGAGAGGACAATGCCCGTTTCTTTGTGTGTGTCCCGCCATAACCTCACATGGTCACTAAATGAATGGTTGTAAGTCCAGGATGATCTTTATTGTGAGGGTGCAGATAGTGTCACCCCAGAAGAGAGGTTATAGGGGGGAGGGGAAGGAACCCTCATTACAGATGCTCCTTGATGGCCTCAAGGGTTAAATGTAGGGCCTGTCCTCTTGACCAAAAAGAAATACTCCAGGATGCCACAGAGGGGAGTTACAGATAGTCCTCGACATACAACGAGGACTACCTGGACAAAACAAGGACTACCTGTACAAACATTTAATGACTGAAGTTATAACAGTGCTGAACAAAGATTTTCACGCTTGCAACCATTGTGGTGGCAACTGACTCAAGTTTACGACAGTTGCAGTGTCCCTGTGATCAACATTTGAACCCTTGGCAACTGATTTGTATTTACGATGGCTGTGGCGTCCCCAGGGTGTGTGTGTGATGTGGTCCCCTTTTGCAAGCTTCTGACAAGCAAAGTCAGTGGGGAAACCAGATTCACTTAACAACCATGTGCCTATCTTCATAAATGCTGTGGTTCACTTAACATCTGTGGCAAGAATGTTTATAAAACAGGTCAAAACTCACTTAAAAGATGTTTCGCTTAGCCGCAGAAATTTTGGGCTCTGTTGTGGCCATAAGCTGAGGACTGCCCGTATCCCTTCCTCTACATTTTGGGCGGCTGAGCTGATTCCCTCTGTGTGCAGCAGAGGGAGAGAGAAAAGGGTGAAAGCAAAGGGACAGTTTCAGCTCTTTTTGCATCCTTTTTGTTTTTTAATGCAAGGCAATTGCAAAAAGTTGGGGAATTCATTTATTTCTGTCCTTTTTCCAAAATTGTTCTCATGCACCGTGGGAAGTTTTTTTGTTGGTTTTTTGTTTTTGTTTTTTCATTTGGCTGTGTGGCAAGATTTTTGTTCACAAAATCTTTCCTTGGAATGTCTTACATGTCTGATAATTTCTTTTTTACTTTTCACACTTAGTAAACTTGTTTAAAAACCTTTCCATCCAGTCTCCATGGAAGTGGGAAAAAAAGTGTTTGTTGGCCCTTCAATGAGGACAGAAGGAATTGGTTATTTAGGCCTCCCTGGTGTTCCTACTTTCATGCAACTAACCATAATCTCCACTGGATCTTGGGGAATTGATTCATATTAATTATTAATTATAATATTTATATTTTCTATTCTAGCTTGTAATAATTTTTAAGCAGGACTAACAGATTTAACTACTTCTAGTAGTCTTCAAAGTACAGCCACAATTGAGCCCAAAATTTCCATTGCTAAGCAAGACTGCGTTTAAGTGAATTTTGCACCATTTTACCACCCTTTTTTTTGCTACGGTTGTTAAGTGAATCACTTCAGTTGTTAATTTAGTCACAAGGTTGTTCAGTGAATCTGGTTTCCCCATTGACTTGCTTTTCAGAAGGTCACAAAAGGGGAATGCATGACCCTGGGACACTGCGACCATCATAAATGTGAGTCAGTTGCCCAGCATCTGAATTTGGATCAGATGACTCCAGGGAAGCTGCATTGGTCATAAGTGTGAAGAAGAGTCCCAAGTCCCTTTTGTTAAGGACTGTTCCAGCTTCAGTCACAAAGCGAATGGTTGAAAATCGAGGACCACCTGCATTTGAAAGCAGCATTGCACTAGATATATTAAGAAAGATAACGTTGAGATGGAAGCATCAATGGTTTTCTTTAATAACACACACACATTATGTATTTATTTAGAAAATGTACATAGCCACTCAACTCATTCAATGGCCTTGCAGAAATAATGAGCTGCATATCTCCCTGTGGTCTCCAGGTCCATTGGGAAAACTGTTTTCAGAGACTTTGAGAATAATGTCAATGTGGGCATCAGTCTTATCTCTGTAGGGATGATATTCCACAGGGAGGGAACCACCATAGAGAAGGCCCTTCTTCTTCTAGGTCCCACCAGATGGCCTCTTTAAGAGAAGGGACCCGTAACATCTCCTGTCTCCCTGCTGTAGATGTGACTGCCCCAAAGGTGCTTTTTTAGGAGGCAGCTGGACTTTTCTTGGTGTTTTTTTTTTCCTTTGAAGACGTTTCGTTTCTCATCCAAATACTTGCTTCAGCTGGAGAACAGAGCTGAAGAAGCTTCTTGGATGAGAAATGAAAGACCTTCAAAGAAAAGTCCAGTTGCCACCTGAAAAAACATCTTTGGGACAACTATGACCTGGAGGACTGGGAATACCCATAGACTTTTATTGATGTGGCTAGGAAAATATGGTCCTTCAAATAATAAGAAGGAGCCATCACGGAGAAGGCCCTTCTTCTGCGTTCCACCAGGTAGGCCTCCTTAAGAGACAGGACTTACAAGTAGGATGATGTTCCTTCTCTCATACCTGGGGCCTAATTCATGACTTCCTGGTTTAATTCGAATCATGATTTTCTTATCCATGTTAGCTCATAAACATACCCTTTGCTGGCACGAATGTGGTAGGACTTCCCTGCCTTCAAGCGGTAAGGCATATCTGCTGTGGATGATGGCAGAGGCGCTTCAGGGTTGATGAAAGATGAACTACGAAGAATCAGGAACAAGCTTAGATTTTGAAATTGGTGGGGGTGAATACAGTTTTTTTGACTTTGGCAAGGGCGGCATGTAGAAGAATCTCATTCTTTCTGATTTGGTATCATCATTTACTCTTGTTGATTTTTGTTATTTTTCTCATATTTTTTGTTTATGTTGCATTGTATGATACTGTATTATGATATGATATTGTATTATTTACATTACATTATAATACATTATTATACTACATTACAATACTGCATTATATTATATTTCATATTTCATAGTTAGCCTTTTGTGTTTCTAATTGCAGGAGGTCTACCGGATCCCAAAGAAGAGCCAAGTGGAAAAGGAGAGCAGCGGTAAGTATGCAAAGGTGTCACTCTTTGAAGCTTTCCAGACCGACATTTCTTAACCTTAGCAGCTTTAAGATGGATGCAGCCAAGATGGTGAAATGCTAAATTATAAGCTCAGAGCCAGGTCTGGAAGACAGATTGTCACCATTGCAAAAGAGGAGGAGAACGGGCCTCTGATTGACTGACTGACTGACTGATATGAACTGATGGAAGAATAGGTAGATGGATGGAGATAAGTAGATATGGATAGATGGATGGATAGATATAGATATAGACAGAAAGAGAGAGAGAGAGAAGGAGATGTGGATAGAGAAATTGTATTTCTAAACACTAACCTGCCAGATCTAAACACTAACCTGCTGTTTATTGTTATTCTGAACTGTTCAGTTAAGAAAAAGAATGTGGTTTTATGAATGTTTGTTTTATTTATTTATTTCATTTTTATCTTGCCACTCATCTCACCGAAAGGCAACTTTGCAGGTTGGCTGTCTTGATTAATGTTCTTTTTTTTTTTCCACTCGTCTCCCAAAGCTGGTTAGATCTAGCCTCGTAGTTAACAAAATGTCCCTCCTGTAAACCACCTTTCTCCGTCCTGTTACCAGATCATGGGAGAGAGACGATGGGCCGAGACCCCCCAGCTGCTCTCAAAAACCAGAGCAGAGAACGGGAGCCTGAAAGACAAAACAAAGAGAAGAAAAAACGGAGGGAGTCCTTGTCCCCCCCATCGGCCTACGAACGAGGCACCAAGCGACCGGATGACCGGCAAGTTGGGAAGGGTTCAACCCACTTTTCTGTTAATGTTTTCAGGTAGTCCTCAACTTACAACCATTCGTTCAGTGGCAGGAATTGTAATGGCGCTGAATGAAGGGACTTGGTAGCCAGTGCTCAAAGTTACAACCATTTATTTAATAGGAGGGCCAACACAGTGATCCTGGTCGCCTTGCTTAATGACTGCAATGGCCAGCCACATTGGAGACATTAAGCTAGGCACACATGCAACAGCCTCACTCAATTAACAGCCTCCATTACAGTCATAACTTGAGGACTACCGACATGTAAAACAGGTTGAAGGGTTTTTTAATTCATTTTTAAAACCTTTTTTTTTTTGTTGCCCATGCTTCAAAACAGCCGTTCCTAAGACAACATAGAGCAATCCTTGTAAAGATTTTTTTTTTAATACTAAAAACAGCAGATTGAAAAAAAGGAATAAAATGGCTGGGAATCACTACATGTGCTGGGAAGAATCGAATTTTTAAAAAATGCCTAAAATTCTATTTAATGACTTGCAAAGACTGTGTGGATTTTATGTTAATGATAGCCTCCCTGGACACGAGGCCTGCCAGAAATCAACGGGGGAATGGCTTCACAAATCAACTTTGCCAAGGTACCGAAAATAAAGTTAGTCCTCGACTTACAACCACAATTCAGCCCAAAATTTCTGTTCCTGGGGGAGACTTTTATTAAGTGAGTTTTGCCCCATTTTACAACCTTTCTTGCTATAGTTGTTAAGTGAATGACTGTGCTTGTTAAGTTAGCAATATGGTTGTTAAGCAAATAGGGCTACCCCGTTGAAAAACACCGGGACACTCCAAAGGTCAGTTGCCAAGCATCAAAAATTTGATCACATGACCACAGAGATGCTGCAGTGGCCTAAGGGTGAAAAACAATCATAAGACACTTTTTTCAATGCCATTGTAGCTTTGAACAGTCACTAAACAAACTGTTCCAAGTCGAGGACTACCTGCATTATGGTGCCTCAGAGTCCAATCTGTTTGAATTTTTTAACAAGACAGTTTGGTCTTGTGGATATGCTGCTGGCTGGGCGCCAGGGAGTTCTAGTCCCACTTGATTTGCCGCATGCGGCCCTCTTCCACTGGGATTTTCAGCCCTGTTTCCCCCCCTTCCCTCCCTCCCTCCCTCTCTCTCCCTGCAGCTATGACACGCTGGCCACGAGTTCGAAGAAGAAAGTCCGTCTGAAAGACCGCAGCAAACTGTCCACCGAAGAACGGCGGAAACTCTTTGAGCAGGAGGTCGCCCAGCGCGAGGCACAGAAGCAGCAGCAGCAGCTGCAGAGCCTGGGCATGGCATCCCCCCTGCCGTACGACTCCCTGGGCTACGGGGCCTCCCACCCCCCGTTCATGGGTTACCCCCCAGGCTACCCCATGCAGGCCTACGTGGACCCCAGCAACCCCAATGCTGGCAAGGTGCTCCTTCCCACCCCCAGCATGGAGCCCATGTGCTCACCAGCCTCATATGAGCCCTCGCAGACTCTGGTGGGCCATGCCATGGAGCCCAGTCTGGCCACCTCACAGCCTGTGCCAGTGGTCCAGCATGTATCAGCCCCCCTGGAGGTGTCCACGCCCCAGTACGTGGCCCCGAGTGACCCCATGGTCCACCAGGAGCCTGGCGTGGCTGTCTTGCCCGTGGCAGCACCTGGTCCGGTCCAGGGACAAAGCTACGGTGTCTGGGATTCCAGCCAGACGACCGTGGCAGTGCAGCCCCCCTACTCTTCGGCCCAGTCCCAGCCCACCATCTATTACCAAGGACAGGCCTGCCCAACGGTCTACGGAGTCACCTCGCCTTACGCTCAGGCCACGCAGCCCATCGTGCAGGTAATCTCGCCCAGGTGAAGTTGCGGCAGAATTGGACACGGTCTTCCGCCAGGTGGGGGGGGAGACACTTAGAATGGGGGGCCCTAAAGCTTGTTGAGACCACCTCTAGGTTGTCCTCGACTTACAACCACAACTGGGGCCAGAATTCCCATCGCTAAGCGGGGGGGTTCAGACAGTTGTGCCCTATGTTATATCCTTTTTTTGCCACTGCCGTTAAGTGAGACACATGGTCGTTAAGCAAGTCCACCTTACCCCATTGACTGCTTGCCAGGGGTCGCAAAAGGGGATCAAGTGACCCTGGGACACTGCGACCATCATAAATATGAGTCAGTTGCCAAACCTCTGAATTTTGATCACGTGGCCCTGGAGATGCTGCAATGGTCGTAAGTGTGGAAAATGGTCATAAGTCGCTTTTTTCAGTGCTGTTGTAGCTCTGAACAGTCACTAAATGATCTTTTGTAAATTGAGGACAATATGAATGCAGACTAATCCTTGGAAATGGCTCTTCCGTTTTGTTGTAGAGTTATGCCCAGCCAAATCTTCAGTACATCCAAGGACAACAGATTTACACCACTCATCCTCCGAGCGTGGTAGTGCAACCCACGACTGCCGTCGCCACTATTGTTACAACCGGACAGCCCCCGCCAATCCAACAGGTAGAGACATGTTCCTTTCATGTCGTGGTTCCATCAGACTTGTGAAATTGTTTTTCAGGAGCCTATCTGAATAGTAAGGACTCTGGTCCTCGTTTAACAATGGCAATTGGGTCTGGAAATGCGTCGTTCATAAGTTGAAACCATGTGAGCACCCCACCTATCGGGAGGATACGATGAGTCTCGGGTGCTGTTGTTAAGCAAGGACTTTATGGGCTATTAAATGAGGACCTCACCTGACAGGAAATTCTGATTTCCTGCTGGCTTCCCCATTGACCTTGCCTAATGGAAACCAGCAGGAAAGGTCATGAGTGACCCTGGAGATGCTGTGATGGCTGGAAGTATGGAGTCGAGTCGTGAAGTAGCATTTGTTCAGCACTGTCATAAGTTCAAATGGGCGCTGAATGAGTAGTTGTTAAATGAGGGCACTTTTAGAGTGATATTTCTGAACTTGATTGCTTGAAGATTCGTGCATGGTTTGGCTGTGGAATTCTGGGAATTGAAGTCCACATAACTTCAAGGGGCCAAGGTTGAAAACACTCCCCTTAATAGTATGTATGTGTTTCACATTACACTTCCCAAATATTCCTAAAAAGAATCCTGTTCTTTTTCAAGGTGGGTCAAATGAAGACTCAGATTGTTGGGGGGCAAGAGGCTAATTCTGTAAACCGCTCAGAGAAGGCTGTAAAAGCACCATGAAGCGGTATAGAAGTCTTCATTGCTACTGCTATAAAAGCAGGCTACAAAAATTGGAAGTTTTTGAAGGTGATTGCTTTGCAAATCGATCTCTCTTTTTTTCTCACCTCTCTTCCCTCCCTGTCCTTATCCTCCTCCTCCTTTTCAGCCAGAACTGGTAGTGGCCAACAACCTATTGGATCTGCCTCCTCCATCTCCTCCCAAGCCCAAAACCATCGTCCTGCCCCCCAACTGGAAAACAGCCCGTGATCCGGAGGGCAAGATCTATTACTACCATGTGGTCACTAGGTAAGACAGGCCTCTGGTCTCTGCTCAGGAAAGAAAGAAGACCTGTGGACATTCGCCATATGGCAGGGCCTGTTCCTGGAAACCCCAACCGGCACCAGCAGTCTGGGTTTCAGGCTTTGGGGGTTTGGGGGTGGGAGGGGAATCCATGACTGACACCCCCGCTTTGTGCAGGCAAACCCAATGGGACCCCCCCAACTGGGACAGCCCAGAAGATGATGCCGGCCTGGACCACGAAGCCGAAATGGACCTTGGCACACCGACGTACGATGAAAACCCCATGAAAGTGAGTTGGAGGGAAGCTCCCCGATAGGCATAGCATGGTTTTCTAGTCCAAATCGTTCCCCAGTTATGTCCCGGATGGCTTAGCGGCCGCTCTAATTCATAACGGGCCCGAAATAGGGAATGCCTGACCCAGATTCGAAGTTAACCCTTGACCAGAAATGGAGAAGCTACAGGTGATGGCAAGGTTTTTATTTATTTGTTTTTTTAAAAACATAATGAAAACAAATTATTGCATTGTTTTATTTTAATAAAATAGTTATTTTAAAAAAAAATTAAGCAGGAAATAAGTCGGCTGGCAAACTACGGATAATACTCAGATTTACGAAGGATCCCCCCAAAGGGAATTTCCAAACCCAATTCTGAAGTCCTCCCCACCCACCCACCAGTGTTCTGCCATCGTGGAACTTGTGTTTCATGACATTTTTCTCTCTCCCCCCCCCCCCCCTTGAAGGATTTGCATCCTTTGTGAGCAAATTGGATTGTTGTTTGGCTGACCTGTTTTATATGACCATTGGGACCTATGGCTATAATGGGGAGACTCCACTATGTTCGTAAGTTGAGGACTGCCCTCTAATGGGAGACTCTCTGTGCATTCCATAGCCAATTATTCGGGTAATATAACTACTTGAGTTATAGGCAGGTAATTAGCCCGGTCATAAGTTCAAGGAGAGATTCCAGTTGTTGCCCTTATAAGTCAAGATGTCATCTGAACACATTTTTAAGTTGCAATGGGTTTTTCTGACGGATGTTGAGCAAATTAGGTAGTTGTTCAGCGAAGCACTGCCGTCGCTAAGCAGACTGCGTTTGTTAAGTGAAACTGGTTTTCCCAACGGGCATTTTCCTTTTACCGGAAACCAGAAGTAAACAGTGGCAAAAAAGGAAAAATCACGAATCACGGTGTGTGTGACTGCAGGTCCACCACAAACTGCCCATCAGAGTCAGCCCTCAAAACACAGTCATTGTAAGGTGTCTGTGCGTGGGTTGAAAAATGAGTCATACAAAGGCTTTGGGAGGTGTTGTCGTAACTTCATATGCCTGTTAAGCAGCCCCGTCATAACTTGAGGATTATCAGTAATCTCATAGAAAAAAATATAATCCCCGAACTTCTCAGATAAATCCTGAAAAATACTCTCTATACCACAGGTCTCCAATTTTGGCAGTTTTAATTCTGGTGGGCTTCAACTCCCAAATCCCCCAGCCCAGTAAGGTTGGCGGGGGAATTCTGGAGAGTTGAAATTCACCGGTCTTAAAGAAGCCATGGCTGGACAGCCACTGCTTGCCATTAAACTTCAGCCATCGGATCAGAACCTTCTCTTTCCCTTCAGCACTGATGATGTTACCTGGTTGGATCACGAAATGTCTCAGCTCAGAGAGTAACCAGGACCCCACTGTTGAGCTACAAATATAACGTTCTGCGGCTCTAAATTTCCCCTGAGGTTTTGTCACAGAATCCTCCCCTGCCTTGCTTCCAGTCACACTTGCTGTGAAGTTGTTGTTGTTGTTGCCAGAGGCAGGCGAGAAAATGGAAAATGCAGACAAAAGAATAAGCAGTGAAGTAACTCTTGACAGGGGAGATGGGGAGCATAAAAGATTAAATGAACAAATCCCGAAGCAAACAGTTATACATTTCTGGCTTCTCAGTTGCCATTTCCTCATTGGGGGAAGAAACCCTTTCCTTATTTGCAAAATACAAGGTTTTCTCCGTTTGTGTCGGTCTTTTTCCAGTCTTCCAAAAAGCCCAAAACTGCTGAAGCAGACACTTCCAGTGAACTGGCTAAGAAGAGCAAAGAGGTCTTCCGGAAAGAGGCGAGTTTGCTTTCATTTTCAATATTTTGTTTTGTTTTTTGTTTTTCGGTTTGATTTTTATTTTACTTATATCCTGCCTTTAGTATTTTTATCAATAACTGAAGGTGGCTAGCTGTTTCACTTAGTAACATAAATTTTGGTCTCCTTAGTGGTCATAACTCGAGGAATGCCTGTGTATTTTCCAACAGGAAGGGTCTCATATGGCTTTTCTTTGTTCCTCCCACCAGATGTCCCAGTTTATCGTGCAATGCCTGAACCCCTATCGCAAACCCGATTGCAAAGTGGGGCGCATCACCACAACAGAAGACTTTAAGCACCTGGCACGCAAGGTGAGCAATCCTCCCCTCAGGACCCTCCAAGGCAAGCAGGCCTAGTGGTCCCCGCCAGGTGATATCTTGGAGAAGGGAGTCAACTCCCAAGCCCAGGTTTCCTCTCTCTCTTTTCTTCCTTTCTTTTTTATTTTCTTCCTTCCTTTCTTTTCTCTCTCTTTCATTCTTTTCTTCCTCTCTTTCTTTTTTTCTTCCTTACTTCTTTTTTCTTTTTCTTTCTTATTGCTTTATTTCCTTCCTTTGCTCCTTCTTTCTTTTCTTTCCTTTTTCCTTTCTTAATTTTTCTTTTTTGTTTTCTTTCTTAACTTCCTCTTTCTTTTTTCTTTCTTTCTTCTTCTTTTCCTCATTCTTCTATTCCTTCCTCCTTTTCTTCCTTCTGCGATTTATAGGACCCTGAGGTGGTGATGAGCCATCCCAGCAGAAGCTTAGAGATGCACCTCAGTAGCCTGCCTGCCAGGAAGATGCACCTGCCCCACTACACTCACATGGGGGATTCAAATTCTGCCTCCAAAATCAGGAGGACTAAGACAGTCTCTCGGGTGAAAGAAACCAAGGCTGAGGAAGAAAGGAAAAGGAAAGGGAGAGGAAGGAAGGAAGGACTTCCTCTTCCTCTCCTCAAACCTCCTCCATTTCCCCTTTTAGTACTGATGATGTTACCTAGCTGGGTCATGAAATGTCTCAGCTCAAAGAGCACCCAGGGTTGAGCCACAAATATAATATTCTGTGGGTCTCTTCTCTCCTCTTCTCAGCTCACCCATGGTGTGATGAACAAGGAGCTGAAATACTGCAAGACGCCAGAAGACCTGGAATGCAACGAGAACGTCAAACACAAAACGAAGGAATACATCAAGAAATACATGCAGAAATTCGGCACCGTGTACAAACCCAAAGAAGACACCGACATGGAGTAGGAGGGTATATATATATAGTTTTTAGAGGCTTGACCCTCTGCTTTCCTTGGGCAGAGTTCACACCGTTATGGGCCCAAAGACACAAAACACACATATTTTGGCCAACACAAATGTCTCCTTTCCAAGCTAAATTCGGAGACCAGAGTAGCAGAAACGGGCATGCAAATTGTTTGCACAGCCCCACTGGCTCACAAGCACCTCACTTTGCAAGAGCCCCCAAAACTGATCACTGGGCGGTGCTTCCCTTGTGCAACGCAATGCGTGAGTCCATTCCCCTCTCCCCACTGAGATCTGTATAATATTCTTATGTGAATATATTGAATTTATTTTTGTCCCCTCTTTTGTTTGGCCCGGCCTCTTTTTTGCAGCCCAACACCTGTTGATATCATGGGAACACTTTGTAAGAATAGTTTTGGAAAAAAACAAAAAGGAAAAAAAAAGAGGAGGGATTGTTTATTATTATTTTTTTCTTCTTCCACTTTTGTTTCCTTCTGGTTTATTTTTTTTTCTTTTTCCAGTTTTTGTTTTTTCCCCATTGTTCTCTGCAGAGGTTTCATCTGTTATCATGTAAATATTTGCAAAGAGGCCAGCTCAAGGTTTGGAGCAGGCCGTGCTGTCTGTTGATAAGACTGATTTACTTCTTTGAAATCATTTTACTTTCTCCAATTTTTACGGAAGTTTCTATGTAAAATGGAAAAAAAATTAAAAAATTAAAAGAAAATGGTAATAAAGGAATGTGGAAAAAATGGTGTGTGTTTTTTTCGCCCTTGTGGGAAGTCAAGGTAAGATTTTATAAATGAAACAGAAAAAGTAAATAAGTCAAAACAAAAGTAGGGAAAGAAAAGGTTCTACAGGCAGTCCTCAACTTGTGACTGGTTGCCTAAAGTTGTGATGGATTACCTGGAGGGCACCTATCCCCTGGATTCGAGGGGAAGCATGAATTGGGCACTCAGCAACACAGCCCTGTTTTATGATGAGGGTTTTGCCGAATCTGGCATTTACTTCCATTTATAGGCAGAACTGCCCTGTTGCAAACCATTGGTTCACTTAACATCCAACCCAAAAGTTGTAAAATCGAGTGACCATGTGTGAGACCACTGATGACAGCCATGGCTTAATAGCCGTGTGATGGGCAGGTTCTCTTCCATCATAAGTTGAAGACTCCCTCTAGTTCCTCCCTCTAATGACCTTTGATCCTTCAACGTGGATGAAGTTACGCGTAATTAGATAGTCCTTGCCTTACGACCTCAGTGGAGCCGCCAATTTCTGCTTCTAAGAGATGATTGTTAAGTGAACTTTGCCCCATTTTACGAACTTTTACGATCATGTGTCCCTGGGACATTGTGACTGTTACAAACACAAGTCAGTTGCCAAATGGCTGAATCATGTGATGGGGGGGGGGGGGAAACACTGTGACGGTCATAAGTGTGAAAAACGGTCCTAAGCCCCAGGTGGGTCACGTGATTCTCCTTTGGCGACCTTCTGAAGGGCAAAGTCAATGTGGAAGCCCAGATTCCCTTCACCACTCTGATATTGTTAACAGTTGCACTGATTCACTTGCCAATTGGGGCAAGAAAGGTGGTAAAACGTAGCAGAACTCCCTTGTAACAACCATCTTCTCTTCAGAATGGAAATTGTGGTTGTCGGTGGACCTGCAGGTCAGGCTGGCCTGCCTGCAATGCCCAGTGCGGCCTGCAGGTAGCAGAGTTGCCTTGCCTTGAATGAGGCCCTAGCCAAGGAAGGCCTCCCGCAGAGCGAGGGGTTCTCCACCTGGCGCCCTCCCGGTTGTCCTTCCCAGGGTTCCCCGCTTGCACCCCACCCCCTCCGAAGGGGTGACCTCGGGGACGGCAAGGGCCTTGGTTTCCTCAAAGGAGATTGGCCAGCAGGCCGAAGGAGGACACAGAGAACCCCTTGAGCCAGTTTGGCTGTCCTCGGGATCCCCTTGGACCAGGAGTGATGAGAGTCCACCATTTCCTGCCCCTTGGAAGGGGGAGGCTCCCAGGGCGGAGTCTCTCTGGAAGACGCCTGGACTTCAATTCCCAGAATTCCCCAGCCAGTCAGGGCAGATGGGAAATTCGGAGAGCTGATTGGTCAAGTGCCCCAGGGGATCCCTTCGTGCCTGGGGGGGGGGGGGCGTGCCCCATTGCTTCAGAAAACTGCTGGGTGCTCCACGGGCTGCTGCTCCAGTGCCTTCTTTCGCCCAAATAGCCTTCCACTTCCCCTTACTCCTTTCTAGCATTGATGACGTTAATCAGCCGGGTTATTAAATGTCTGCAAACAGCCAAGCACAGAGCACCAGGCAGCAGAGTCCTATCTTCTTCCTTCCTCCTCCTCTCTTCTTTTTCATCTTCCTTGTTCTTCCTCCTCCTCCTCCTCCTCCTCTGCAATCCCCCCCTCCCTTCCAGCACGGATGGATGTTCCCTAGTTGGGTCTTGGACATATGCAAGGAAACCGCCAGGTTCGGAGAGAACCAAGGAGCCCGCCTTGTTTTTCCTCCTCCTCTCTCATATCTCCTTCCCAGCCGGCTTGCACCAACACCAGATGCTCAAGGCCACGGGGCTTTCTGAGCAGCCAGCACCCCAGGTAGGACACGTGTGCCCCACTGCCAGCCCTGGCAGCGATGGGCACACAATCTGGATTTCCCCTCTTGAGATTATCAGGGAAGCGCCATCTCGTCCCACCTGGGGTTTGTTTGGCAGGACCCGGGCTGTGTTTTCACCAGGCAATTAAAAGCACTTGAGGGAGGAGGCCATTGTTGGCATCCAACTATTCCTTTGTCAGGTGCTGCAAGATGCCTCCCTTACAGCCATCCCCTCAATTGGCATCATGCCCGTCCTTGGGGTAACTTGGTGGCCCCTGCACCCCCAGCCTCCCGCAAGAAATCCTGCTATCACCCTGTTGCAAATCTAAAAAAGAAAAAAAAATACACCTAGTAGTAGGAACCAGAATTTCCATTGCTAAGCAAAGGGGGGAGGGGGTTTCAATCAGCTCTGCCTGATTTTATGACCTATTTTTTTGGCATGACTGTTAAGTGAATCTCCCTTCTTTGCTTGTCTGAAGCCAGCTGGGATAATTGCAAGAGGGGAGGGGAGGAAGGAAGGAAGAAGCAGGAGTGAGGGAGAGAAGCGAGAAAATAAGGGATTGTGGGACTGAGGGAGGGAGGGAAGACCCCAAAAAAGGAGGGAGGGAGGTATTGTGAGATGAAGGAAGAAAGGGAGGAAAGGGAAGGAGGGAAAGATAAAGTAACATCTGTGGAACATCTGGAAAATATTGGCAAGCCTCCCAGAGAGTTCAGCTTAGCAGTTTTAATTTTTTAACAGCCCACCAAAGTTCTCCAGTTGGCATCTGGCTCACCCTGAGGTTTTTCCAAGTCTCCCTCTCGGCTCTTCTGCCTCCCCAGAAATCAAACCGGAAAGCAGATCGCGCCCAATTGCAGCCACAAATTCCTGCAACTGTCTATAGAAGCAGGGCGGAAGCTTGATTCTGGGCTCCATCTTGACTTTTTTGACCTCTGTGTGTAGTTCTGGCAGTTCCATCAGCTCCCAAATTTGGAAATATCCCAGCAAAAAGGTATTTCTTCTCCCTGGCTTGTTCAAGCAGAAGAGCTTAAAGTTGATGTCAACCTTGCCATATTATCTAATTCTTAGGTAGTCCTCAATTTATGAACACAATGGAGCCCAAAATTTATCTGGCAATCAGAAGTTCCTTCCTTTCTTCCCTTTCCCTCACACCTCCTTCTCTCTCCCATACTTTCTTCCCTTTTTTCCCCTTCCCTCAATCTTTCCTTCCTTCTCTTTTTCTTTCCTGCTTTCCTTCCTTTGACCATCCTTCCTTTTTTTCTTTCTCCTCTCCCTGTTTCTTTCATTCCTCCCTCTTTCCTACCCTGTCTTTCTTTCCTTCCATTCTTCGCTCTCCTCCCTACCTCCCTTGGTGTGCATTCCTTTTGCTAAGGCCACACACTTCTATAACCTTCGGGAAACACCCTCCCGCTCCCCGTCCAGACTGACCGCCTGGGGAGTCCTGGGAACTGACCTTGCCACAGAGACCCAGACTGATCCTCCCCCTCCCTCCTCTGCTGCTGGACTTGACTTTCCCTGGCGGTCAGTCCAAGGTTGCTGTCAGTCCAACCCTCCCTGGGAAGATTCCAGCACTTCCTGGAGAGCCCTGGATTTTATTTTATTTTATTTTATTTTATTTTTTGGGGGGGTGAGGGGATAAATTCTGGGAGAATCCTTTCAGACGGGCGGCATAATTTATTTGGAGGATACCAAAACCTGTTTTCAAACCCCCAAGCCCCCCTCTCCCCTGGAAATATTCCTTTTTCTTTCTCTCTGGAAACCTGGGGTGTATTTATTGTCTTCCACCTCTTGTAGAGTCAACCAAAAACTTTATTTAAACAGTAAAATTGTGGAAACAACAATAGTTTGCATATTTACAATCCTCTTTCAAGAGGGACACCAGCAAAAGGATTATTTACAGAAGGGAAGTTAATTTTATTAACCAAAAAAATGATCACCATCCTTCTTCTCAGCAGGCGGTCCTCGGTTTATGACCTGGTCATTTAACAACCATTCAAAGTTACTACAGAATCATTTAAGTCACTGCTCCGTTCAAGTAGTCCTTGACTTACAGCCTTTTCTTTAGTGACTGTTTCAACTTACAACAGCACTGAAAGATGTTGCTTATGACCTTTTTCACACTTTATGACGGTTGCAGCATGCACACACGAACACACACATGGGTCATGTGATCAAAAATTCAGACGCTTGGCAACTGACTCATATTTACAACAGTCGTAGTGTCCCAGGGTCACGATTCCCATTTTGCGATCTTCTCATGATTAAAGTCTTAATTGGAGAAGCTGGATTCATTTAATGACCATGTGACTAATTTAACAATTGTGGCACAAGGAAAGTTGTAATATTGGGCAAAACTCACTTAACAACCGTCTTAGCAATGAAAATTTTGGTCTCAATTGTGGTTATAAGTCAAGGACTGCCTGTATTTTACTTATTGGCTTGTATGCTCATTTAGAGGAAACTACATATGACTGTCCTCAAACTTACAACAGCCACATGACAACCAGCCCTGTGATTGCATTTCACGCATCTGGTAACTCACACTTATGACCAGTTGCAGTATCTCATGGTCACATGACTGTGCTTTGCAACGTTTTTTGCCATTTTTCCACGAAAAAACAACCTTTGCATAAAATGTTTGCCCTTGTGACCGGGTGGTTCACTTAAGGACAGGTGGTGACTCACTTAATGAAAGCATAAAATTGAGTCATGAGTCTGGGAGTTGAAATCTGCCCATCGTGGCTCTGAAACACCATTGTGGAGTGCTGGGTAAACCAAGATAACCCATAATCTGCAACGGAATCTCAGTTTATGAGGTGGGTGATTGCAGCCATTCCGATTAGTTAACTATGGTTTATGGCTTGCCCAACGCAGCTTGTTTCATTTTGTGGGAATAATAAAATCAAGAGAAGCAGGAAGCAAACTTAGTCCTGCAGAAATGTTCTGGCCGGATGGAGCCACGGGAAGCAAATCGTAGCAGCCCCGGGAGGTCAATATGACAGCCACAACCTTGTGGCTGAAGTCCATCCTCTTTGTAAAGTGGGCATCTCTGGATCGTCAGAGTTAAACCTCAGATTCTGTGAAAATAGGTTGGGGGAGGTTGAGGGTTCAGCGTCTTGTGGGAATGCAGGCCCAGTGGTGTGGACAAGCCCACCAACCACCACTTGGAGCCATCCAGGGGCTCGTTTGGGTAACAAACTGGGTTTGTTAAGCCATGTTCTGCTGGGGGTCAGCCAGGGTCCAGCATGTGGTGAGAGTCACATCAGGGGTCAGCCCTGATCAAGATCCCATCATGAGGTTGGCCCAGACAGGAAGGAGAATGGCCCGTGTGTGTGTGAGAGAGAGAGAGTGAGAGAGATAAGAAAGGGAAGGAGAGAGAATGAGAAAGAGAATGAGAGAATGAGGGAGAATGAAAAAACTCAGGAAGAATGAAATATAGAAAGATGGGGAGAAAGAATGAAGGAAAAATAAAAAGAACAGATAGAAAAGAGTGAGAAAGAATGAAAAAGTGAAAGAATGGAAATGGGAAAGAGATTGAGAGAGGAAGAATGAAAGAAAAAGGAAAAGGAAAAAAGAAAGAATGAAAGTAAAATAGAGAATGGGAGAAAAAAGGAGAGAATGAGAGAGAGGGAGACTTGGGTTGACCAATCGGAAGGACCCTAATTGAACCAAAACTAAACCAGTGTGGATAGGGCACCACCAGGAAATCCAAAACAGCTGTTCTAGAGAAGGATGGTAGTTTTCTCTCTCTCCTTCCATCCAGCCCTCCCTGATGGTTTGCCCAATTTCTCCTTTCTTCTTCCCAAAAGACACCCCCCACACGCACACCAAAAGCAAAGCCCCTTCCCCTCACCGCCCCCCCCCCTCTGCACCGCTTGCTAAAATCTTAACTGTTATTTTCAGCAAAAAAACAAACAACCCCCATTGTGACAAAATAAGGGCTGGGGGGTCCGGCAGCAACGGGGTTGGGGGGAGGCCTTCAGACCATCGAGCTGACCTCCAGGGGAGCGTTCAGATGGTCCACCACGTCCCCCCGCTGGATGGCAACCAGGGCCTGGCACAGGGCCTCCAGCGTGGCCCCCTCCTGGGCCGACCAATCGGAGAGCAGCGTGTGGGCAGGGGCCTCCCCCCAACCGATGGTCTCGATGGTTTCATCCGGGTAGCCCAAGTGCTGGGCCAGACTGCGCCAGTCTTTGCCGCAGGGGGTGGGCGCTTCCAGCATCTGCTCTGCTTCCTCCTGCAGGGGGTGGGCCAGGCTGCTGTACAGGCGGGCGTCGGCTCTGGGTCCTTTGGGGGGGAGAAAGAGAGGAAATGGCTTCAGAAGGATGGAGCTGCTCCTTCCTCCCTTTCTTCTCCTTTGCTTCCTCCCTTCCTCCTTTTTCTTTCTCTCCTTCCTACTCTATCCTTCCTTCCTTTTCATTTTCTTTCCTTGCTTTCTTTCCATTTCTTCCTCCTTCACCGTTTCTGCCTTCTTCATTTCCTTTCTTCTTTTCTTCTACTTTTTCTTCTTCCTTCCCTCCCTCCACTTTTCCATTTCCTTTCCTTCTTTACTTCCTTCCTTCTCTTTTTTTTCCTTCCTCCCTCCCTCCAATTTCATACCTTCTTCCCTGGAAAGTCGGGCTGGGCCCTGGCAGCCTGATCAATATTTGAAAAGGGAGGCCAAAAAATCAACTCCGCACCCAGTTATTCACAGTGAAACCTCCCCACCATGAGGACTAGCAACTCGGGGAACAGAAGTTCCCACAGAAGAGTTCCCCATCAACATCCTGCTTGGTTCTCAAGACCCAGTTAGAGATGGTGTTCACCTAGTCTGGTGTGTGTGTGTGTGAACCTTACCCTTGTTCAGCGAGTGCTGCTCCTGCAGGCTGTGAGTGTCCAGGAAGACTCCGCTGTCTCCGTGAAGTTTCTCGCCTTCGGGGGACGACGCCAACTCCCCCATCCGGGCTTTGGCCAGCTGGTGCTTCTGCTGGCATGTCGTCCAGCTGCATCAGACCAGGAGGAGATGGTGATTTGGGGACCCTCCCTCTATATTTCCCCCTTCAAGCAGGCAAGCAAGCCCTTGGCCGGTCCCCAAATCACAGCCAGGTCTTGCTAAATCTGTGCGAAGTTCTAAAAAATTATGACTTGGAGGCTGCTTTTGTTGGCTGTCTCTTAAAAAAAGCACTGCAGAAAAAAGAGAGGCTCTCTCTTAGTGACATCTCCAAACAGATGGCCGGAGGGGTGGAAAAGAGGAATGTGGCAGAAGGAGGAGGAGATGGATGAGGGGGGAAGGATATGGAGGTTCTGCAGAGAGGGTGGAGAGAATGAGCAACTGGGGAGGCGGTTATCTGGGTGGGATCCAATGGCTACATATGGATAGTCCTCGCCTTACGACCACAATTTGAGCCCAACATTTCCTTTGCTAAGCGAGACAGTGGTGAGTTGCAGCCATTCTTGCTGCCGTTGTTCAGTGAATCGCTGCAACTGAGGAACACGGTTGTTAAGTGAATCCGGCTTCCCCATTTACTTTGTTGGTCAGAAGGTCGCAAAAGGGGATCACGTGACCCCTGGGACACTGCGACCGTGATAAATATGAGTCCAAAAAAAGCCACGTGATCAAAATTCAGACACTTGGCAACAGACTTGTATTTAGGATGGTCACAATGTCCTGGAGGAGTCACGTGATCCCCTTTTACGACCTTCCAACGAGCAGTCAATGGGGTAGCTGGATTCACTTAATGACTGGGTTATTCACTTAACAACTGGGTTATTCACTTAACAACTTCAACGATTTACTCAACTATGGTGGCGAGAAATGGGGCAAAACTCAGAGCAAACATCTCACTTAGCAGCAGAAATTCCAGGCTCAATCGTGGTCGTAAGTCAAGGACATTGTAGCTTCATTCTAGCTTTAGCTAGAGGGGTGAGGTTGGGCCAAGGATCTTATTTCCCTGCAAGGAGAAAAGTAGCCTCTCCAGGGGGAAAAAGGGGATGCTCATTTTTTTATATATTTCTTCCTGCAGGGAATTTGTGGAGGGCTGGGTAGGTTCCCATAAGAATTGGGGGGAGGGGGGGATTTTTTTCCCTGTCAAGAGTATATTCATGAACTGAACTAGAGCTTGGTAAGAAGGTCAGCCAATGAACAGGCACAGCAACTTAGTCAACCAATGAGGACTGTTTGGAAACTGAAACTAGAAGTAGCCTGGGCGCGGCTCTGTATTAAACTCTGAGTCTGTCTATTGAAAATGAAACTGCTTCTCTCCTCTGCTGTGTGTCTTGCTTGCCTGCTGAGCTAAAGTGAAAGAGAAACTAACTTGCTGGCTGCAGACTGGAGCGCTGCTCTGATGTGACTTACACCATGTTTCTGTCTGAGTTTGCTCCGTGTTGGAGGAATCTACAACTGGTTTATCTAAATCTATGAAGATGTCAAATGAAGCATCAGCCATCTGTGTTTATTTTTCTGGCGCTGAATTAACGCTGCAAAACTCTTGAGTAGGTCCCATCCCACCCTTCGTAGACTCACCATTTGAAGCCCACGTAGGCCAGGAGTCCAACCACCACGGCGGCCAAGATGGAGCAATAGACAGGGATGATGTTGTTGGGATGGTCGTCCACCAGGGAGGGCACGAACTCCGAGGACGCGTTGTGGGCCTCACTGCCTTCTGCCTCTAGGGGCGCCGTCCTTCTGGGAGGGTCCTTCTGGGGTGCCCCCTCAGGCCGCTTCAGGATATGCAGCTCTTTATCTGCCCCAATTGAAGTTGAAGTTAAACAGGAGGTTAAAACAAGGGGAAGGCAACCCCCTCCCATGCCTTGGAGGCATCTTTGGGGGAGGGGGGGCAGGATCTTTGGGGGGCTGGGAGGTGTCATGGTGGTTGGGGTGTGTTTGCGTATTTGCCTGTGTGTGTATGTGTGTGTGAGAGAGAGAGAGATGTCAAGAAGAGGAAAATAACAGCTGCAAATTATTTTTGAAATCTCAAAAAAAAAAAAAAAACCCAACCTGCAGATAGTCCTCGACTTACGACCGAAACGGAGCCCCAGAATTTCCTTGCTGAGCCAGGCAGTTGTTCAGTGAGTTTTGCCCCGTTTTACGACCTTCCTTGCCCCAGCTGTTAAGGAAATACCTACAGTTGTTGAGTTAGTCACACAGTTGCCAAGCGAATCCAGTCTCCCCGTTGACAACACGCGCACACACACACACACACACACACACGGGGACATAGCAACCGTCATAAATACGAGTCAGTTGTCAAGTGTCTGGATTTGGATCACAGGACCCGGGGAGGCCGCCACAGTCGCAGGTGCGAGAAAACGGTTGTAAGTCCCTATTTTCATTTGCAGCCGCTGCCACATCAAACAGTCACTAAAGGGAATGGTTGCAAGTCGAGGACCTCCTGTAGAAGATACACCCACCAGCCACATAAAAAAAAACAACACAGCTGGGCTTGCAAAATCCAAGCGAGATAGATGGTGGAAAGGAAGGAAAGGAACACATCAGGGATTCATCATTTTTTTCTAATTTGCCCCCCGCACATCTGGCACACATTTGTCTCCGCGCAGAGACCCCGGTGGGTTCCCGGCTGGGATGGAAGCCCCGAAACCTCCGGGAATGCGCTTAGCAACCAGCCAGGAAGCAGATTTCTGCATTGCCCGGATTTCAAGATTCCCTGGCTCTTGGGAATCCGGTTCCCATGACATCTGAGCACTGGCTTAGCGGCAGCCACAGAGTTAGAAGTGGCCTCGGAGGCCATCTAGTCCAACCCCCTGCTCAGGCAGGGGAACTTCCTATCCTCCTCCTCCGGATAACAGAAGACCAGAGTCGGAAGGGACCTGAGAGGTCTTCTAGTCCACCCTCCCCTTGCCCAGGTTGGACAAATGGCTCTGTTTTTAAATCCTTCTGCAACTTCTGGAGGGAAAAACCGTTGGACAGTTTGTTTCTTTGTCAACAAGATTTACAAGGCAACGCAACTCTTGAGAGTGTGACCTGCCTGTTGGCCTCAGTCAGTGTCCCTTTGTGCTGCCCTGCTTTTAAGTTCTGCGGTTTTGCCAGGTTTTTTAGGGGTCGTCTAAAGCCCACCAAGACCAGGATTATACAAGTAGTCCTCGACCTACAACGTATTCGTTTAGTGTCCAGTTACAACTTTCTCTTTGTTTTTCTCTCTTTTTTTTCCTTCTCTTTCTATTTATTTCTTTCTCTTTCTTTCTTCCTCCCTCTTTTTCCGTCTCTCTCTCTCTCTCTCTTCCTCTGTTTTTCTTTTTTTCTCATTTCTGTTTATTTCTTCCTCTCTTTTTAATTTTTTCTCTTCCTCTGTCTTCATCTTTGTCTCTCTTTCTGTCATTTTTCTGTTTTTCTCTATTTTTCTCTCTGTCCCATTATTTCTTTCTTTCTCTTCCTATTTTCTCTCTTCTTTTTTCTGTTTCTTTCTCTTCCTTCCTCTGTCTTGATCTTTCTTCTTCTCTTTCATTCTCTTGTTTTTCTCCTTCTCTCTCCCCCTCTAATTCTTTTTCTCCCCCCAATTTCTTTTTCTCTCCTCTTTTGCCTTCTCTTCCTTGTTCTTTTCCTTTCTTTCTCCTTTTTCTCTTTCTTTCTTTTCCTCCCTCAACTCTCTCTTTCTTTTTCTCTGTTTTTTTTCTTTTCTTTTCTGTCTCTCTTGAAACTTGTTGATCCTGGTTTTTTTTTTTTTTTTTTAGCACAAGCTGAAAACAGACACTTGCCCCATTATGCGTCTCTCTCTCTCTCCCAAAGCAAACACCAAAGTTTCATTTCAAGGCTCAAGAAAAGATTCCCACCCCCATCTCCCCCATCTCCCTCCACCAGCTGTGCACCCTTAGCCGGGAAATAGTTGCAGGATGAGGCAGGGCAGAGCTGAGGAATAGTGTGAATGTGTCTGTATGGAGATGTGTGTGTGTGTGTGTGTGTGTGTGTGTGTGTGTGTGGCTTTTGCTGTTGACTCACCACTCACCCCACCCTTTCCATATCAGTCTATGGGGGAGTCCTTCCCCCCCCCCCACCCCCCTCTGGGTGCAAGGAGGATTAGAGACAAGGACCAGGAACAAAAGGAAGATTATGACGAATACCAGCAACTGCAGGAGTCTAGCAGGCAGGCAGGCACACACACACACACACACACACCCACAATGAGAGAGAGAAGAAAACCATCCCTAAAACAGCCAAGAGAGTCTAGAAACAGCGAGGGGAAGAAAGGGGCTTAAGCTGAAGAGGATCCGAATTCAGATCTCTCTACTGTTCCGGAGGATGGCCTCAGAGCAGAACATCTAAGGAGGCGAACTTGGCCGGGTATCATGATCTGGGTCTGGGGTGGGTTGCCCCCTGGTTTTGGGGTTGCAAAGGGGTCAGAAGGGAGACCGAGGCAAGCAGGTCAAGAGTAACCTGATGGGTAAGCCACTGGTATGGAAAAATTAACCGTGAATCCCTCTCCCTTTCAGCACTGATGATGTTCCCTAGTTGGGTCATGAAACGTCTGCAAGAAAATTAACTGAATTCAGAGAGCACCAAGGACCCCACAGTTGCCTTCCTTCTCCTCCTCCTTCTCCTCCTTTTCCTCCTCCTCTTTCTCCTTCCTCTTCTCCATCCATCCTTTTCCTTCTTTTTCTCTTTTTCCTCCACCTTCTCCCTTTAATTTTCTCCATCCACTTTCTTCATCGTCATCCAACCATACATCTCCTTTTTATTCTTCTGCCCCTGACTTTCTCTATCCATCCCCTTTTTCCTCCTTTTTCTCATTTTTTCTTTCTCCAACTGCTCCTCCACCTCTTCTCCACAACCCCCCTTCCCTTCTAGCGCTGATGAGGTTCCCTAGTGGGGTCCTGAAACGTCTGCAAGAAAACAGCCAAGCTCAGGGACCCCCAAGGACCTCCCCCCCCCCTCCCAGTTCAACCCTGAGCTACAATTACTCTCTTCTATAGGTCAAGAACCGGTGGGAGGGGCCATTTATGGCGCCATACAGAGGAAAAAACCTCCCAAAACACATGTAAATAAATAAATAGATCTATTTATAAACTGATAAGGACACAACCCTCTGTAAATGAAAGTGGTCCTTGCTTTACAGCCGTTCATTTAATCACCATTTCAAGTTACAACAACATGGAAAGAAGTGAGTTATGATCGGTCCTCACACTTACAACCATCACAGCATTTCCCCCGGTCACAGGATCCCAGATTAGGCCAGCCGAGTCCATGAAAGAAGCCAGATTTGCTGAATGACTGCCCAGCTCACTTAACAACTTTGAGGACAGCCATATGGGGTTGCCTCAAGAGGACCACATAAATCTAACCATTAAAACACAGGCAGTCCTCACCTTATGACCACAATTGAGCCCAAAATGTCCATGGCCCCATATTAACAAGTTTCCATGCCTCAGCTGCTAAGAGAATCCCTGCAGTGGTTATGCTAGTCACATAATTTCAGGTAGGAATGTGGTCCTAAGTGGAGGACTACCTACACACCGCAGCAGATCCCAGAAATCTTTAGCGAGATGGTGGGTGCAAGCAGATGTAATTGCACAATTCGGCAGAACGGAATCCAGCCGATCCCCGCTGAGCACCCCGTGTCCTCCAACCCCCACTGGATTCTCCCGGAGGGTCTTAACTCCCCCTTCCCCCTCCAGCTTTCCCCACGGGTGTGTCCACCTACCCATACAGAGGGTGTCCGAAAGCGGGGTGCACGGCTGGATCATGACTTCCTTCGGTCCACATTCCTGTCGGCAAAGCAGACACGGCTCGTACGGGCTCTTCACCTCCGAGTAAAAACCCTCAGGACATTTCTGGCACTCTGTGTCACTGCCAGGCTTGCACTCCTGGGCCGCCCCGAAGCCCTCCTCGCACACTCGGCAAGGGACACAGGTCCCTGGAGGCTGGGTCCCGTTTCCCGGCACCAGGTAATGTCCACGTGGACAGCCAGGGGCACAAAGCGTGTCACGGGTGGCGGTGCAGGAGTCACGGATGGGAAGTTGTCTTGGGCACGTGGAACATGGCTGGCAAGGGTCCGTGGCACTCGCGGTGGAGGAGAACGTCACACCTGCGATAAGAGGAAACCACAATGCAGGATGTCACTGTCCGAATTTGGGACGGAGAGTCAAATCGGTTCCCAGAACTTTTGAATTTGCAGTGAGAGGGAATGAGCAAATTAAGGTATGTGCGCACAACACAGCCAGCAATACAGAGGAAAAACGAATGAATTCTACAGGTAGTCCTTGAGTTATGACCATAATGGAGCCTGCCCTTGACAGTCGTAAATCATGACACTCCTCATATTTATGACCCATGGTCACATGATCAAAATCCAGGCACTTGGCAACCGGCATGCCCTTATGAAGGCTGAAACATCCTGGAGTCATCTGGTCATCATTTGCGACCTTTCCAGCTGGCTTCCAATAAACAGTGAGAGAAGCCAGATTCTCTTAACGACCATGTGATTCGCATAACAACCATGGCAAAGGCCATCAAAAGGGGCAAAACTCACTGAGAACTGTGTCTTGCTTAGCATGGAAATTCTCCCAATTGTGATCGTAAATCAAGAATTACCTCTAAAGACCCAGACGTTCAAATGGGGGGGCCTAAGGACCACCCTTGGCAGTAGTCTTTCTATGAGGGGGATTCTCCCCCCCCACCGGGGTGAAATTTGGGCATATCCTAGAGCCATCTGCAATTTTTTTATTTATCTCATTTTATTATTTTTACAAATAACTGGTCAATATACCTAATTTTCCTTCCTCCTCTTTTCTCCACAACAACCACCCTGTAAGGTGATTTGGGATGAGAGACAATGATTGGTCCAAAGTCACCCAGCCAGCTTTCGTGCCTATAGTGGGACTAGAACTTACCGTCTCCCGGTGTTTGGCCCAAAGTCACCCAGACGCCTTTCATTTGTAAGGTGGCACTAAAACTCCCAGCCTCCCAGTTTCTACTACTGGACTACCATGTTTTCCCCAAAATAAGACAGGATCTTATATTAATTTTTGCTCCAAAAGATGCATTAGGGCTTATTTTCTAGTTGGATTTCACTTTGGTGGAAATACGGTACTAACGCATCCATCTGGCTGACAATGTTAACTGGGGCTTATTTTTGGGGTAGGACTTACAAGCACCCCGAAAAAGCATGCTAGGACTTATTGTCCAGTTGGGTCTTATTTTCGGGGAAATACGGTTCCAAATGTGTCCGCCTGGCTGACGACCTTAGCTGGGGCTTATTTTTGGAGTAGGGCTTATATTACAAGCATCCTGGGGAAAATCATGCTAGGGCTTATTTTCCAGTTGCATCTTATTTTCAGGGAAACGGGGTATTTCCCATCTCTAGAATAGGGGACTGATTTTGTTCTACATCTATAGGTTCCAAATTGGGGTTTACCCCACAAGGAAGTGGATACTCACTTTCTTGGCAGGGTTCACAAATGGTGTTGGCGCTCCCGCAAGGCACCCGTGCCCCGAAGCCTGGTGGGCACAGGGCGCAGCACTCTCCCGACGAAGCCACTTCCCCGTTTTCACAGCCTTGGTGCGCCAGAAGCTGAAATCAGAGTCAGACTGGAGAATCAGACCAGGAGATGACAATCAGAGTTTGTAGTTCTGTCAGTCACAACAGTTAAAGTAATTGGGGCTTCCCCGTAGACCAGGAATCTCCCAACTTGGCTACTTTAAGCCTGGAGGACTTCAACTCCCAGCATTCCCCAGCCAGCAAAAAGGCTTCTGAGAGTTGAAGTCCTCCAGGCTTAAAATGGCCAAGGTGGGAGACCCCTGCCCGTAGACTTTGCTTGTCAGGAAGTTGCAAAAGGGATGAGAGTCACATCATCCCCTTGGGCCGTCATAAATGTAAGTCAGTTGCCAAAAATGTCTGAATTTTGTTCACATGACCCTGATGACCGTCGTCAGTTTGAAAAACTCGTCCCTCTTCCCCTCAGGGCGGCTGTCCCTTCAGGTGGTCCCTCAACGAATCGTTGCTAAGTTGAGGACTTTATTTCAGAGGGCAGGAGACCCCCAACCCTTTTCCTCTCTCTTTATTTGAAAGAGGGATGGGTTAGATGACCCTTTTGGGGGGTGGTGTGTGTGTGTGTGTGTGTGTAAAATGATATGCTTTCCTCCTGGAGTGACAGGGCAGGTTTCGGCTTAATTAGAAGAGGGGTTTGGATCTGGAGGGTGGGGGGGGGGGGGGGCGGCGGGGGGGGTTTCAGGAATGGGGGGGCTGGAGGGGGCAGGGAAACGGGACCCTGGAAGGAACAGAAGGCTTTTTTGTTCCTTTGGCCCAGGGTGGGGTGCACAGACATTCCTGCCTGCCAGCTGCCTTCCCCCCCCCC
>BLBF01000048.1:15125181-15163196 GCA_015471245.1 Laticauda colubrina | reverse complement strand
TCTATCTATCTATCTATCTATCTATCTATCTATCTATCTATCTATCTATCTATCTATCTATCTATCTATCTATCTATCTACCTACCTAATCGTGATCTCTCTCTCTTTTTCTCTCTCTCTCCGTGCATCTTCCACAGTGCATACATCCATAATTTTATATGTTTCATATTTTGCATTGCCTGAAAGAGGGTCAGTAGGGACAAGTGGCCCTTTGCCACCAAACCCCCCAAACAGCCATTTTGGCTGCCGGAAGGGAGAGCTGGGGGGGGGGGGAGGGAGTTTCTAACAAAAACCGGCAGGATCTTTGCTGTCATCTGGCGCTGCCTTTCTCCCCTCCTGGTCCCGCTCTGGAACAAGGCCTGAGGCAGGGCGGCTGACACATGGGAAGCATTAGGCCGAACACCTGCATCTGCTTAGCCTGGAAAGGCCTGTCAGGCCGACTAAGAGAGCCAGTTTGGGCTGGTGGTTAAGGCACCAGGCTAGAAAGTGGGTGGCTGGGAGTTCTAGTCCCAGCTTAGGCACTAAAGCCGTCTGGGTGACTTTGGCTCAGCTCCCCCAACCCCTCTCAGCTCAGCCCACCTCACAGGGTTGTTGTTGTGAGGAAACAAGGAGGAGGAAGGAGTGTTGGAGATATTTGCCACCTTGATTTTTAAAAATAATAAAGAAGGGATATAATAGAATAAAAATGAAATAATGAAATAATAGAATAATATAAAATAAAACAAAGAATAATAAATAAAAAATAAATAAAATAAAACAATATAAATAAAATATAAAATAAAACAAAATGAAAATATGAAGTAAAAATATAAAACAAAATAAAAAATAAAATGAAATAGAAAGTAATAATATATAAATAAAATAAAATATAAACAAATGACATGAAATATAAAGTAAAATAAAACAAAGTAATCAAATAAAATATAAAAAATATGACACAGCATATAAAATAAAATGAAATTATAAAATAATGCCCAGCCTGCACAAGGGGGTAAGAGAGGACACCTAGATGGTCCCACAGCAGAGGGGAGGACCTGTCATCTCAAGGGGTGTCACTGAGCATTGTGGGATCCCTTGAGGTCCACAAGACAAACAGGCCTGTTTCAGGAAGAGGGCTGGTACAAGGGGGATTGGGAGGGGGGTTGTCAAGAAGGGCGAACCTCTGTTGCTTCTACTTACCGTAAAAAATATAATTTCCCGGGTGAACTTCGCTGAGCTTGCCCATGGTGGGCACCGGGTGGCTGCAGGAGGGGGTGGAGCCGATACTGGACTTCGGACAGGGCACCCCAGCTTCCCGGAGCCTGAGAGAGGGAATCAAAAGGGACTCTCCTGTCATACACATGGTCCTCAACTTATGACCATTCGTTTAGCCACTGTCCAAAGCTGCAGGCTGCCCTTGGAGGGAGGCGCCTGGCTGGGAAACACTTGACCCAGATTCTTAAAAATGCTTTTGTTTTGACTGTGAGAATGTGGGACTGCGGGAGAGAAGTGATGCTAGGAACGCCATCCCTCACTCTCTTTCTCTCTCTCCTTCCTTCCCTTTTCTTTCTGCTGGCTTCCTTTCCATGCCTGCCCTTCTCTCCTTCTTCCTGCTTCTATCTCCTTTCTTTCTTCCTCCTTATCTCTCTTTTTCCTCTTCCCTTCTATCTTTCCATTTCTAATTGCTTCCTTTTCCTTCCTTCCTTCCGCTTCTTTCCTTTTATCTTTCCCTTCTCAATCTGTCTGTCTGCTTCCTTTTCTTCCTTCCTTCTTCCTTCCCTCCCTTTCACTTTCCTTTCCTTTCTCCTTCCTTCTCTTTCTTCTTCTTATCCTACCCCTTCCTTCCTCTTCCCCCCCCCTTCCTCCATTCCTTCCTTCTCCCCTCTCCTTCCCCTTTTTCCTTCCTCCTCTTTCCACTCTCCTTTCTGTCATTCCTCCTTCCGTCTTTCTCTCCTTTTCGCTTCTTCTTTCTTCTCCCTCCCTTCCTTCCTCCCTTCCCGGATCATAGGGCTGGACTGGAGGACCTCAAGACATTCAAACAGGCCACCTTATTCTCTGCTTGTTTTGAAGGGAGGGGAGAAAACAGAGAAAGCCCCTTCCTCACCCTTGCTTTGAAGGGGCTGCTCTGTTCCTTCGGATTCATTTTCAGGATGTACAAAATCCTTTTGCAAAACTTTCCTTCCCATTTCCTTTGCAGCCCAGCTCTAAAATCTCTTCTCCCCTCCTCCCACCTGCCTTTTCTCTATGGGGTGCAAATCCTCCCCCCAGTTTTGTCTGAGCCCAGTGGGGGGAGGAGGGGGGCCCTGGAAAGGCGGGGGAGGGGAGGGCAAGCGCCACTAAAGGCCACCTGGACATGGCTGGACCTTTGAAGAGGCAACTTCAAAGGGGCCTCAGCTCACCTGAATTTCTGGGAAGGACTTGGGGGTGGAGGGATGGGAGGAGGGAAGGAGGAGTACATGGAAAAATTCTGCAAATAAACATCTTACACCCTCCTCTCCAATTCAGTCCAAACATTTAACATTTACACCCTGTAATAAACAAGGATTAGCTTTTATAGCCTTTTAACCGGAATTGGGCATCATGAACAGACCTTCACAAAGGATGCTTAGCTGGATAGGCCTGGTTTGTGGGGGGTATTTTGGGGGAGGGAGCGTCAAGAGATATGCGTTTTTTCCGCAATGCAAGAGATACAGGAAGTCCTTGACTTACAACAGTTGGTTTCGTGACCATTCAAAGTTGGCAACGGCAGTGAACATTGGATTTATGACCATTTTTCAGAGTTATGAAGTTTGCAGGGTCCCTACAGTCACGTGATCAAAGTTCAGAGGCAGCTGTCTCACATCCCCTTTTGCAACCTTCTGACCAGCGAAGTCAAACAAAAACCCAGATTCACTTAACAACCGCGTTAATATCTTAACAACGGTGGCAAGAAAGATCGTTCAATGGGGCAAACTCATTTAATTTAGAGTCTTACTTAGCAACGGAACTTTTGGGCTCCACTGTGGTTATAATTTGAGGACCAGCTGTATGGCATGGGAAAAAAAAGGGTCAAAAATGTTGCAGCTCAAAGACGCACAACACGGGTGAGATGAAAACTGAGTTATAATCCTGCAGTGAGTTCCAGTTCTGCCTTAAGCAGGAAATCCGGCTGGACGACTGGGCCAGTCACCAGGTGAGTTCTAGTCTTGTTTTGGGCACAAAAGCCAGCTGGGTGACTTTTGGACAGTCTCTCTCTCTCTCTCCCTCCTTCCATCCATCTCTCTCCCCAACCCACTTCACAGGGTTGTTGTGAGGAAAACAGAAAATAGTAGGTTTGTCATCTTGAGTTATTTATACAACAATAATAATAATAAGCCAGGGATTCAGAGAAACGAATAAAGGAATAAACACGTACTGCTCCATGAACTTCAGGGTAAATTCCGTGGTTCTCTGGGCGACCGACTGGATTTCTGACACCCCCTGGCACCCATACGAGTTGCCACAATGGGCATAGATGCCCACCAGCTCCGTCGCGTCCTTGGAGGTGGCCTGGGCCAGCTGCAAGGCTGCGGGGTCCGAGGGTTTCACACCGGCTGCAAGAAAGCAGAGAAAAGGGATCAATTCCCGACCATGCAGGAAGTCCTTGACTTACAACCACCACTGAGCCCCAAATTTCCACAGCAAAGCGAGACAGTTATAAAGTGAGTTTTTCCCCATTTTACAACCTTTCTGGCTGCCTTTGTTAAGCAAATCCCTGCAGTTGTAAAGTTAGTCACCCGGTTGTTAAAGTGAATCTTGATTTGACTTCGCTTGGTTGAAAGTCACAAGGGGGGACACTGCGACTACCGTCATAAATGTGAGTCCGTGACCACGGGGGATGCTGCAATAGTCGTAAGTGCGAGAAACGGTCATAAGCTACTTTTTTCCGCTCAATCCTTAAATGAACTGTTATAAGTCTGAGGTTTCCCCTGCAATGTTGGCAATGTCCCTTCTCTTCTGCAACCTGGCGCCCTCAGGAAAAACACCCCATGCAACCCATCTTGGTGGAGGGAAGAGTTCATGGGAATTAAAGCCCAACCTCCTCACGTACCTGAAGTCTTTGAGAAACTTAAAAATTTGAGTTTGGACAAACAAAACCTCCACTCTCAGGAGCAGTCTATCTTAGAATTTGTTAAGATGGGAAAGCAAGAGAAAATATAGCAACCTATCCTGCAAGGAATCTGGCAGATTCAAACTGGTTACTCTGTTGATTAACCAGGGGAGGGGAAAGAGACGGAGCGGATGAGCTTGAGAGGGAAGAGGGGGAGGGAGAGGCATAAGCTTCCTCAATATGGACTTGTTCCTTATTTATGTATTATTTTTTTCTTTGTTTCTCAGATATGTGCCGATTCAGAATTTCCTGGCAGGTTTAAAATGGGTGGACTTCAATTCCCAAAAGTCCTTTGAAAGTTGGGCCTAGACTTTTTGTCCACAGGTGGTTCATTTAGTGACCATTCAAAGTTGCAACGGCACTGAAAAAAGTGACTGGTGACTGTTTTTCACACTTATGACTGTAGCAGCCTTCCCCTGATCATGAGATCAAACTTCAGACGCTTGGCAATTGACTCGTATTTACGATGGTCGGAGTGTGCCAGGAATCACGCGATTACCATTTGTGACAAGGAAAGTTGAGGTGGGAGCCAGATTTGTTTAACGACCGCATGATTCATTTAACAGCCACAGTGGTTCACTTAACAGTATGACTGAAAGGTTTGTAAAAGGGGTCAAAACTCACTTAACAACTGCCTTGATTAACAATGGGAACTTTGGACTCCATTTTGATCATAAGTTGAGGACTGTCTGTATTGCCCACATTTCAATTTTTACCTTTTCTTTATTTTCCGCCACAGGTTTTTTCTAGACCCCCAGGGTCAGATTTGGGGGTCACGACTAGCAGAAAGGAGGAAGAGGAGGCTAAGGGGACACAGCTGGTCCTCGACTTACCACTATTCACTTAATGACCATTTGAAGTTAAGACCTCACTGAAAAAGGGGATTGATGATGAGTCCTCATACTTATGACCCGTGCAGGGTCCCTGTGGCCATGTGATCAACATTGGCAACTGGCATGAATTCACGTCGGTTGCAGGGTCCGTGATGTGGGTCATGTGATTACCTTTTGCGACTTCCCCGGCAGGCTTCTGATGAGCAAAGACAGTGGGAGAAGCTGGATTTGCTTAAAAACCACGTGACTCGCTTAAAGGCCATAGTGATTCATTTAATGAACATGGAGAAAGGAGGTAGTAAAATTGGGCACAGCTCAATAAGCAAACTGTCTCAGTCCTTCTCCCTATCGCAGTCGTAAGTCGAGGACTACCCACAGGGCCCGCGGGAGGGCAGGTACCTCGTCCGTTGTCGCAATCGATCTTCAGCCAAACTTTCCAGGGCCGTCCGGTCAGCAGGGGCCTCCCTTTCAGCTGCTCCAGGGCCTGCGGACTGTCCACCATCACCTGGAAGGCCTCCAGCTTCTCGGCCAGGGAGGCGCAATCAGCCACCTTGTCAAAGGGCAGCGGGTAGGCGTAGAGGATGTCATCGAAGCCGCCATCGGCAAAATGGCGGGCCTCTGCCAGCGTGGAGACCACGATTCCTCTCAGGGAGCCCCCGGTCATGAGGCGCCCACCTTCCCTGTGAGGGAGGCAAAGGAAGGAGGAGGATGGGGCGGGGAGGGCTGGGTTGGGCTTCTTGCAGACGTCTCATGACCCAACTAGGGAACATCACCAGGGAAGGAAAAGGGGAAGGAGGGGAGGAAAGGAAAGGAGGAAGAGGGAAGGGGAGGGAAAGGGAGGAAGGAAAATTGTGGGGTTCCGGGTGCTCTCTAAGCTGGGTGCCTTCCTTGCAGGTGTCTCATGACCCAACTAGAGAACGTCATCAGTGCTAGGAAGGAGGGGGTTTGGTGTGGGATCCTTGGTGCTGTCAGGCCGGCCTCGGTTCAAAACCTCAGGAAGAAACCCCCCCCAACCCTCCCACCCCACCCCCAGACTCCACTGAGGTAGAGGAAAAGTACTTTTACTGTGTTTGAAATGACAGCAGAGAAAGAAAAGCAGGACCTGAGCCAAGAGGTGCAAAAAGTTACATAAAGGTTTCCCCCCAATCCCTTGCCCCTCCCTCCCCACACACCAGGCACCCAGGCTGAATGTCTAATCTATGACCCAGATGGTGTCTTGTGGGGGCCCATCTTCTTCAGTTGTTTTCGGCCACCTGGAGTTGGGGGACGGTTGGCCTTGGCCGGGCGTAAACAACTCCCTTCAGCCGCGCAGTGGTTCTTGAGAGCAAACCTCCCTTTTAGTTCCCATGGCCATTTCTCGCTCGTCCCAAACCCCAGTGCCATCCTCGCCGCCCCCCTTAGTCCCTGTTACTATGGCAGCCGATAACAAGCAAGCATCAAAGGGAAAACCCAGACTGGAGATCGGGATGGCAGGGGCTCTCCAAGCTGGGCGTCTTTCTTGCAAGCGTCTCATGACCCAACTAGGGAACATCCATCAGTGCTAGCAGGGAGGGAGGTTTGCAAAGAGGGAGGAGGAGGAGGAAGGGGGAGGAGGAAGAAGGGGGAGAATGGGAGAAGGAGAAGAATTGTGGGGTCCTTGGTGCTGAGTTCGGTGGTTTTCTTGCAAGTGTCTCATGACCCAACTAGGGAACATCCATCAGTGCTAGGAGGAAGGGATGTTTGCAAAGAGGGAGGAGGAGGAAGAGGAGGAAGAGGAGGAGGAGGAGGAGGAGAAGAGGGCGGGGAGGAAGGTGGAGAATGGGAGAAGGAGGATTGTGGGGTCCTTGGTGCTGAGTTCAGTGGTTTTCTTGCAAGCGTCTCATGACCCAAGTAGGGAACATCCATCAGTGCTAGCAGGGAGGGAGGTTTGCCAAGAGGGAGGAGGAGGAAGAGGATGATGACTGTGGGGTCCCTGGTCCCTCTCTGAGCTGGGTGGTTTTCTTGCAGACATCTCATGACCCAACTAGGGAACATCATCAATGCTAGGATTGAGGGCGGATTGCAGGGAGCAGGGGGAGGGCTGTTCGCGCATCTGAATTCCACCCAGGGAAGATTCCCCCTGCAAGCGAGCCAAGCTGTGCATCACTCTGCAGGGGACCCTCCCACACCCACTCACAGCGTCTTGTGGGTCTTCATGTGGGGCCTGAGGGCCACCCCCAGGGCTTGGCATCGTTCCCGCATGCGCTGCGCGTTTCTCGTGGCCACACCCAGGTCCACTGTGAAGGCCGGAGTGGGCAGCTCCTCCAGGCGTCGTCCTTCCCACATGCCCTGTAAGGAAACTGCAAAGAGGGAAGTTGGGGATCAGGGAAGCAGGTTCAAGAGCCACTGAAAGGGACTGAGAAGCAAACCCCAGTATCCCAGAGGTGGACGGGGACGTGAGAGGTCATCTAGTCCAGTGGTCCCCAAACTTTCCGGCTTGGCGGATGGGGCGGGAGGGGGAATGGGATGCGAGTGGCGGCTGGGAGGGATTGGGCTAAAAAGAGTCCAACCCTCTTTTTAGCCCCCAGTAGGGCAGCATTTCTCAGCCCGGGGCCAGAGGGGAAATTTCAAGGGGGCCCAAGTAAACAAAAATTGTTCGTTGAGGGTTGTGGCCTGTGGTGATGCGGACAAAAACAAGAAAAGTATATTTTAGCTAGTCCTCGGCTTACAACCACTCATTTAGTGAGCTTTTGAAGTCAGAATGGCACTGAAAAAGAGAGATTTAGCACTGTTTTCCACACTTAAAAGGGCCCCTGTGGCCGGTCCTCGCACTTATGACTGTCGAACCATCCCCGCGGTCAGGATCAAAATTTGTGCCGTTAGAAACGGCACCTGTTTATGATGGTTGCCACATCCCCAAGTCACGAGGTCGCCACTTGTGGCCTTCCCTGCTGGCTTCGGATATGCAAAGGGGAATCTGGATTCACTTAACAAGCGATTCACTGAATGACAGCTGTGATTGTGAAATTTAACATGATGCACTTAATGACTTCCTTGTTTAGCAAGTTGTAAGTCGAGGCCTACCTGTATGCTGCAGATGCCATTGTTGTTGGCAGAAAAAGCCCCCAGACACCATCCAAAACGAGGTCACCCCAACCAAAAAAATAGATTTAGATTTCCTTCAGTGGATTTTTCTAAAAGAGGACTGTCCATTTTAATTTAAATGTCAGTCTTCGATTTACGACCACAATCCAGCTCAAAGTTTCCATTGATGAGACAGCCCTCAAGTGAGTTTTGCCCCATGTTACAACCTTTGTTGCCACATTGTTAAGTGAACCTCTATGATCGTTAAGCAAGTCACAAGGTCATGAAGTGAATCCGGCTTCCCCATCTGCTTTACTTGCCAGAAGGTCGCAAAGGGGGATCACGTGACAAAGCAACTGTCATAAATGTGAGTCAGGTGGCAACTGACTGAATTTTGATTGTGTGTCCATGAAGATGCTGCAATGGTCATAACTGTGGAAAAAAAACCTGTCACAATTCCTTCTTTTGGGCCATTGTTGTAACTTTGAACAGCCACTAAACAAAAATGTTTTAACGTGTTATTAATACACCATGTTGTTTCCATAACGTTTCACAACCTCCCTGCCAGGCAGGACCCAATGGCAGAATTCCAGCTGAGATACCTACAGCCACAAGTGATCAGATTTCCGAACGGAAGAGATCACTGGATCAATATCTGCAGAGCAAAATGTTGATGGCTAGATTTATATCACACAGGGGTGTCTATTCCTCTATTTTTTTCTCCTCACAACAACCTTGCAGGGTTGGCCAGGATCGAAAGTCTGGTAGGAAACTTCGATGATTGACAGAAGGGGAAGCCACACCCTGCCCCCCCCCCCCGTTATTAGTCCCAGAGTTTACACCCATTGCAATGCACAGATACCCCAAAAAGACCCCTCTCAACGCTGCACAAGTTCTCCTTCCAAGCAGGGACTTATTCAGGGTAGCCCCAAGTCTTTCGCAAGGACTATCTTTGAATCAGCAAAGCTGGCTGAGGGATTCTGGGAGTTGAAGTCCACAAGTCTTAAAAGTGGCCAAGGTTGGAGACCCCTGCCTTGGATTAAATCAGTGTTTTTCAGCCTGGGTCACTTTAAGATGGGTGGACTTCAACTCCCAGAATTCCCCAGGGAACACGTGTTCAATTCACATCCCACAATTCCCCTGCCTGCCTGCCTACCTACACAATCAACCCCACAATTCCTCAGCAAGCACAAATGTATTTTCACCTCCCAGAATTCCCCAGCAAGCAAATGTGGACTTCAAATCCCAGAATTCCCCCAAGCCAACATGTATGCATGAACACGTCCCACAATTCCTCTGCACGGAAGTACAGACTTCAAGTCCCAGAATTCCCCCAGCCAGCACAAAGTGGGTTTCACCACCCAGAATCCCTCAAGCAAACATGTACCACTTCTAACTCCAAAATTTTACAGACAGCTTGTGGGCAGTGGAATTCTGGGAGTTGAAGTCCACCTGTTGAAACAAAATGGCGGAGATTGGGAAAAAATGGCTGTTTTTGTCAAAAATTTGCTACTTTCCCTGGGTTTCTATTGTATTATATATATATATATATATATGCATACATACATGCATTACATACATATATACATACATACATACATACATACATACATACATACATACATACATATAGATATATATATATATATATATATATATATATATATATATCTTAAACATATTATTTTATATACAATGTATATTACACATATTATATATAATTATTATACAATTATAACAAAATTATAAATCAGGAAATAGAGAGAGATGCAAGGATTTATATGTTAACGAATGCATAATTATTATATTTCCAAAGCTGATTTCTGATTTGCCAGCTTGGGGTCGCAAGGCTGCAGATCGTGCATTCACGAAACTTCTTGCAATCCCCTCCAGAGTCAAAGCAACGTTTGGAGGCGCCCCAGAGAAACACGGAAGTTTGCACCCTGCATACCTCTCTCGGGCCGCTTTTGGAAAAAGAAAAGGGTCGATCTGGCCCGGCCACTCGAACCTGGGCAAAGTCGAGCTAGGAGGGGCGTCGCGTGAGCAAGTGGGCCGGTTCTCCCCTTTTGCAGCTTCCAAGGACTGCAAGTTCCAGGATGCTCAGCCAGCAACGCGCGAGCCATTCTGGGTGTGGTAGTTTATTGTATGGAAAAGTTGCTCTGTCGGACTCGGAATCAAGTTTTTTTTTTTTTTTTTGCAAGAGATGCCAGTATATGTAATATGCTAATATATATGTACTAGTATTCCCAAGTATAATAATTGCAATAAAAATACGTGTAATGTGTGTATGCACACCCAGAGACCTCTTTGCAAAGATTGTAAATGCAGCGTAAACGTGTAAAAATATTATAGAAAAAAAGTAAATTAAAACGCTCTCGGCCACGAAGGAGCTAACAAAGTGAAGTTGAGGGCGGGGGAGGAAGAGGAGGAGCGTTTCAAGGTGGGGTGTTTCTCCGCCCGCCCGCCCGCTCTATTTTCTCGCCTCGCCGGCACCGGAGAACCACAACGATCGTCCGACGATCAAGGGAGGGCAAAGTACGCCTGCGCGCTGCTCATCGATGCCGTGTTGGCTCTGACACGCGCTCCCATTCCACCCATGGTGCGTTATGTTTGCCAACAGCGCCTCCTGCCGATGGGAGCAGCTGTTGTAAGCGAGCGAGAGGCGCGGGGTGAACACGCTTTTGACCCGGGTTTTTTTTTTTTTGTTTTTTGCGGGTTTGGGGCAATCGCTCCATTGCGCTTGCGTCGGCCTCCGGGGGAGGAGAGGCGGGAAACCCGCACTCCCCGAGCTGCAACTGGTTTGAAGTTGCAAAAGTTTTGAGTTTCCCTCCCTTTGCAAGGCTTGAAGAGCTGGCCGGCCAATTGATGAGAGCCGGCTTTCTCCAAAGAGATCAAGACAGCGTGTGCCTAACCCTAACCCTCCCCCCCCCTCCCCCCCGCAACAGCCCTGCTAGGGAGGGGAGAGAGAGAGAGAGAGGGAGGGAGGGAGGTGGGGCAGAAAATAACAAGAGTTGGGAGGGTCCTTGGAGGTCATCTAGTCCAACCCCACTCACCCAAGCAGGAGACCCTGCACCATTTCTGACAGACGGCAATCCAGTCTATTCTTGAAAGCCGCCAGTGATGATGCTCTCACAATTTCTGCTCCGTGGGTGGATTGTTTCTCCCTGCCAGAAAGTTTCTCCTTATTTCCAGGTTGAATCTCTCCTTGGTCAGCTTCCACCCATGATTCCTCGTCTGGCCTTCGGGTGCCTTGGAGAATAGCTGGACCCTTCTTCCTCCTCTCTGGGGCAGCCCCTCCTCAAATATGGGAAGATGCTCTCCTGTCTCCCCTGGTCCCTTCTCTTCCCTGGACCAGCCAGGCCCAGTTCCTGCAACCGTTCGTCGTATGTTTGAGCCTCCAGCCCCCTCATCCTCCTGGTTGCTCTTCTCTGCACTTTTTCTAGAGTCTCAACAACCTTTTTTATAGTGGGGTGACCAAAACTGGAGGCAGAAATCCATTGCGTGGAAGGGAGGAAGGGAAGAAGGAAGGAAGGAAGGAAGGAAATGAATGACTCCCAGGATCCAGTGGTGGCTGGGGAATTCTGGGAGTTGAAGTCCTCTCTTAAAGTTGTTCAAACTTAGGGAACTGAGTGATGAGTTCAAGAACATCCCAGAATAAGCGTTTCGTGTGAGGGGAAAGCCCTGTTGATTCTTTTGACTTTTTTTTTCCCTTTTTTTTGCAATTATTACAGGAATGCACGGTAAATCTATTCTTGGTAATCATTTAGTGTGAGAGACTAAATCTTTGTCATGATTTTGCTGTTATGGTTCTACGTAAGAACTATTTGTTATTAACAGAGAAAGTTTTGGTTTGTGGCAATTTTGTGTGTGTGTGTGTGGACAAAGGCATGCACACACACGTCCATATATAACAAGGACCACTTTTCAACCTGGCTTTGCCTTCCATTTCTGTTTTGCAAGTAGTCCTTCACTTAAGGCCATTTGTAATAAATTGGCCACGATGATGCTCAAAAAAGTCTGATCCTCACACTTATGACCACTCCTCACCTTACAGCATTGCAGTGGCCCCGCCTGATTTTTGACCTTGACATCAGAGAGATTGGTGCAATATTTATAAAATAGTCATAAATCCCCGTTTTTTCCATGCTGTTGTAACTTTGGTCATTAAATAAACGATTGTAAGTCAGGGACCACCTGTATAGATATGTCATATGCTTGAGTTATTATTTAGTTATATTTTATATTCCTTAATCATCATCTTCCCCAGGGCAGTGTGCAACATAATAAAAAATAATAATTAACATTAAAATGAGTGAATTCTACCTTGCATGGAATGCCCTAATTTCATAATTCCCTTTCTTTTTTGTTTCTACACCTAACTGGAACCACAACCAAAGTGTTTCACACCATAACACACAATCTACACAACGTTGTTTTTTTAGCTGTTTATTTAAACTCGGGTGAACATGAATATCCTCCTTCGGTGAGGCAAAAAAAAACAGTTAAAATTCAAGGCAAGCTGCCCCATTCAAGTTTAAGGCATATTTTCACTTTTCTACATTTAAAAATTCAAATTGTGCTTTTCAATTTTCTGGAAGGAAAAAAAAAAGACGCAAGGCAGTGCACGCTAAATGGATTTGTCCTGTCCCACATGCCTTTTAAAAGGCTTTTCCGTTTTTCCATGCCACGCATAACGCCGGTGACGTCCAGCTATGTCCAGAAAAATTGCAACCCCTTCCTTACTCACAGGGTACCTGGATTTGCAAGGGGAGCTTTTAAATGCCCCGTGATTGCTAAGGATTTGCACCTCCTTTATAATTTATTGTAAAATACAGATTTCCCTTTGGGCAATCAATGGCCGTAGTTAAACCGAGAAGGCTGGGCCGGTACAATGGCTCAGATCGAAGTGGAGGATGGATCTTTGTCCTTTTTGGGGATCATTGGTTCTGGATCGGGGCAAATGGAAGTTTTAGGGGTATTGGTGACAAAAGGGCACCCCCGTGCCTGTATCCATCCTTAAAGCAATGTTTCTCAACCTTGGACTCTTCGAGATGAGTGGACTACATCTCCCAGAATTCCTCAGCCAGCCAGCTGGCTGGGGAATTCTGGGAGTTGAAATCCAACATTCTTCAAGCAGTCAGCGAGAAACATTTGCCTTAAAGCATTTTTTTTGCAACCCAGTTTTGCTCATTTGCAAATCCAAAATAATGCTGAATTCCAGAGCATGCTTCTGTCTCTTTAATCTTAAAAACATTCACTTTAAAAAAAATTTCTTTGCAACATTAGTTATTAAAGCTTATTTCTTTTCTCTTTCTTCACTTCCCATGAGCAATAAATGATGACGTACCAACACAATACAGATTGTATGTAATTGGAAAGTACACTCTGGTACCAACAGACACGAAGCCTGGGTTTTTGTTTTGTTTTTTTTGCAAATCCCCCCCAAATTCAGTCCAGTTTCTGCAGCCTAAACCTGCTCCAAATAAATCCATCTGACTCCGATTCTCTCAAACAAACCAGGCCAACAATCTCAGGAACTTCAGAACCGCAATCAAGGCAAGTCAGCCAAACATCTGCCGTGATGAAACGTCAGTGCTAAATTTCATGCTGGTCAAAGGACATTATCCACTAGTTGCTTTTTCTTGGAGTTGGAAAACTCTGAAATTAACACCTTTGCCCCCTTTAAATACATTTAAAAAGGGGGGTGGTACAAAAATTTTGGAATGCTGATATTGCACTTGGTGGAAATTGGTCTCTATTCCAGAATTATTATTATGTTCTTTGAGAGAGAGAGAGAGAAGACCTGGAATGGATAGGAATTTAGAAAAAAGATTTAAGAATGGTTTCAACCTTGTAGACAATTGTGATGCAATTGAGGATCTTGTCTCAGTTTGGGACACACACTCTGGCTGGGGATGGTTGGATTTGTAGTCTCCTAGAGAATGCTTATCTGGGGAAGAAAAAGACAAAACAAGAGAGGTGGAAAGAATGTGATAAAACATTTGTAGTCTAGACTTGGTTTCCCTCTATGTAAGGGCAGACGTGTTAGTGGGCCAGAAAAAGGAAAAAAAACCACCATCTTAAACTTCTTTTGAACTGTTTCTCAACCTTAGGAAGTTGAAGATTGGCGTGTGTCTGCTCCCAGAATCCCTAGTCAGCATGCTTTAAGAGGGTTCAACTTCAACGCCCAGAATCCACCGGCCAGCCATGCTTTAAGAATTCTGGGAGTTGAAGTTCACACATCTTCAAGTTGCCACGGTTGAGAAACATCATTCTAACGCATCACATGTGGAGTGCAAATTCATCCCAGAAATGATCTGAGCCAACTTCTGGAAATTTGAAAATTCTCCTCTGCCAATGAGCAGAAGAGCAGCTGTCCTCTTCTCCATCTTCCTAACCAGAGGAGGGTCAACCAACAAACATGAGAATAATTAAGAGTAGGATAAAAATCACAGAAGCTCAAAGATGAAACAATGGAATTGCTTTCTAGATGTAACTGAAGACCAGAGATCTTCAGAGTTGCGCTGGAGGATATGTATGTTCTCCCTTAGGAAGAAGACCCACAACAAAAGACAGTGTAATCCAGGAAGGAAGCCACGTGAGGATAGAGACGGATACCTGTTCTTCTCCAGGACATTCAACCATCAACATACTTTGTACAGCCACAGAAGTGGGACACAGAGAGATCATCCAGACACGAGTAGATGAAGGATCACTTTTCTTTTGGCGAACAGTTGCAGGGGTGGAGCGAGAGGGGCCACAGTTTCCTTCAACCATGTGGGCAAAGAGATGGAATGACCTCCCCAAGAAGGCTGGTAGTTGGACAGCTGATGACTTTGTCCTGGTTTGGAGAGCAAGAAATGGGAAGGTAGGACAAAGCCAACGTCCAGCGTGAAATCTGCTCTGATTTGTCTTTGTGATGGAAAACAAACCACACTTTGTGTGTGGTTTCTGGGATCTCAGAACCTTCTCCCTCCTCCATCTTCCCCATGCAGAAGGTCAGAAGGGCATATCGGAGCAGGTGCTTAAGAGGAAGATGATGTCAATTCCATAAAACATGTAAAGGACGGCACAGGGAGTCACTGTTTCCACCAGAAGGACCTTGGATAAGACATCTCCGGGAGGGCCTATTGAGTGTTTTTTTTTTTAAAGTGAGGAGCGAAGAGGACAACCATCTTCCACTCTACGGATCTTCCACTCATCTCAGGACAGAGAGAACCGTAAGGCCTTGAGGCTGGGTATAACTCATGGGCACCAAAGTTATCTTTTATTGCTAGTGAAGGTACGCAGGACATGGTGTTGCGAATCGTTGGCCTCCAACCAATGAATGTCTGGGCCTCCCACATCCCTAATGGTCAACTGTCCACAGGCATTCTCCAGTACCAAGCCCCCAGAGGGCAGCAGATCTGTGGGAAAAGCTCACTTTTTTCATACCATAGGAGATTGAAAATTCGCCTCCTGGCCCATCTCTGGCATCATGCTGATGGGTTGCCCCACCCTGTCCAACTTTCTTGGTTTCCAAATTGAAGATCAAGAGCTCCTGACCTTCCCGTCTTCCCTTTGAAGCTTTCTTCAGTATTTAGGTGAACTTCTCATCCACCAGGACAGAAAGCAACAGGTGTCCACTTCGGGCGCAGGTACGTTCCACGTAGTGCAACGAACGTCTCCTTAAGGCCATCACCAAGAGACACCCCCCCCCGCAGTCTTGAAGTTGGGGTGTCTATTGCTTCACTTGTGGTCCCCAGACTCTGACATAGGGTAGGAGGGGGAAAGGACACTCCAGCAGACTTACCCTGTCCTCTCTCACTCACGCTTTCCAGTGTAAGACAATACAAACATTTGCCGTTTCAAGCTCTGCAGGAATCAATAGTAGTATAGCATTGATCGGTGGGGAACAGCTGAATGGACTCAGGGAAATCACACACACACACACACACACACACACACACGCACACCCACAAACCCCCAGATTGTTCTGCTGCACGAACTGCATTCAGGAGCCTGCTCCAGAGGTGTGCAGGTTCTCGCTTCTGGGGAGTTGCCACAGGTTATCCCTGCAGCCACAAAGATCCGTCGGCCGTGCAACGAGAGAATCGGACAGCAGCAGTGGTGGACCTTCTCTTAGGAGGACCTGTGGTCCACTGTGGCAGAGAGGTAACTACAAGGCAACAGGAAAGTTAAAAACGAGGCCCCTATTTGGATTCTGTCGGATGATATTCTGTCTCGCCCGAAGACACTTGGGAAATACGCCGCGTCGAACGCCACAGCCGCCTGTGGAACTGGCCCGTCCTCACCTGGAGAAGAAGAAGGAGAGAGGTGGCAAAGGAGGAAGCAGAAGCACCAGGAGGAGGACCTCAGGGCTTCTTGGGATCTGCTTAGCTAAAACAGTAGCAAACCAGTAGAAGTTTGACCATCATATGGACTTCTCAGGTTGCATGGAAACCCTTCGTGCCCAGCCGGGATGATGCACGGCTGGAGATGAAACGGCTGAAGAGGAAAGGTACAGCAGTACCCTTCCTCTCCAGCCATTAAGAAAGTCCCATAACTAGGAGGCCAATCTCTTAAGTAGGTTCCTCAACTAGGATGACCTAGGAGTAGTTAGGAAGGAAGACTATGGTTGAATAAGAGGGTTGGAAGGCTACCTTGGAGGTCTTCTAATCCAACCCCCGATAAAGGAGACCTTATACCCCCATTTCTCCAAAAATAAGACCTAGCATGTTTTAAGCATGTGCCTAATATAAGCCTTAACACCCCCCCCCCCCCAAAAAAAAAAAAAAAAGTTCCACTTATGAGCCTGCGCAGCTGGTCACCCGCCCATTCCATCTGGTTGCCACAGCCATGAAGTCAGGATAGTAGAGCTGCCCCATGGTGTCCCATACCCCAGTTCACCCAAACCCTGACAACTGCCTCATGGCGGCAGCATTGGCAGCCATGTGTAGCAGGAGCCTACATGGCCGCCGGCCCATTTGTTCTGCTTTCAGCCACAACGGAGTAGGAGGCCGAGTGGTGTGTTGGTGTTGCCGCCGCGAGGCAAGGCAGGTGTTCGGAGCGTGGATGGCCCGGCTGCAGAGGCCCTGAGGTAAACCAGTGTGAGATGCATGGGGCAGCTCCACCACCACCTTCCCTGCTTCACATGGTGGCCGTGGCTCCAGAGTGCCATGTGGCCTCCTGCCCCACACGAGCAAGCAGAAGAAGTGGGCCTCCAGTACACACACACACACACACAAAATAAGTCACTCCCCAAAATAAGCCCTTGTACTTATTTTGGGGCCCAAAACAAAATAAGACCCGGTTTTAGAAACAAGGGAACAAATGGCTGTCCAGTTCTTGAAAACCTCTCGTGATGGGGAATCCCCAGGGATAAGCCATTTAGACAAGATGGGGTGACTCACATCCCACACACACACACACACACCCCATGTTTCTCCACACTGCAACAGGAGCTGCTCATTTGCTCTTACGGCCCCCAATTCTTGTCCCTGGAGGAGTTCAGCTGAGGGAGGAAGAGGGGCTGGCACTCACTTCCGAAGGCTGGCCTGCACCGACCACGATCAGCTTCCCGTCCTCCAGACCCACCAAGATATGGCTTTTCTCTTTCGTCACAGAGACGCTGTGAATGGGGACCTTCATGATCAAGGAAGGAATTGCCGGCTTCAGCCTGCAAGGAGAGAACATGGAGTGGAACAACCAAGGACATGATGGGAGAAAATTTCCCAGCCTGCCGCCTTTCAGATAATGGAAACTATCTTCTTATCCTGCCCTTCTCCTCTGAGCTCTCCCTGAGGGAAAGGGACAGCAGTCCTCCATTTATAGCCACAATTGAGCCCAAACATTTTGTTGCTAAGCGAGACAGTTAGAAGTGAGCTGTGCCCCCGTTTTACGACCTTTCTTGCCGGAGTTTTTAAGCGAATCCCTGCAGTTGTTAACTTAGTAACATGGTCATTAAGTGAATCGGGCTTCCCCCCTTGTCCTTGCTTGTCAGAAGGTTGCAAAAGGGGATCACGTGACTTTGGGGCACTGCAACCATCATAAATATGAACCAGTTGCCAAGCGTCTGAAGTTTGATCACATGGCCACAGGGATTGCGAGTGTCATCAGTGTGGAAAACAGTCATAAGGGTTGTTTGTCCCCAGTGTCGTCGTAACTTTGAGCAGTCACTAAATGAATTGTTGTAAGTCGAGGACTACTCGTATTGCTGATATCTTGGTCAGATCAAATCAGGAATAAGGTCTCTGAAGAGAAGAACAGGTTTGGGAAGAGGGTGGCAACGGAGTTTTTGTGATAGGTTGTGCCCACAACCGGGGAGGGGGTGTGATGGAGTGCAGTGAAGTGTGAGTTTCACAGGCACAAGGAGGGGCGTGAGACAAGAGGCAGCACAGTTCAGAATTGGATCGTGAGGAGGAGAAGAAGAAAGGAATTAGGACAGCCACTCCCTACAATCTCCCAGGATATATATCCCTTTGGGTGAGAGGAGCACAAGTTTAGTCTGGCAAGATTCTGTCTGTCGAATGTGAGCAAACAAAGAACTGAATCTTGACTGGATTGTGGGCTCCTTGGGGCTCTCTGAGCTTGGCTGTTTACTTGCAGATGTTTGATGATCAACTGAAAAGGTTGCAAGAAAACAAGCTCAAATGAGCACCAAGGAATTCATAGAAAGAGAAACCCAGATACGCGTGGATTAATGCCAGAAAAAAAAAAAAATTAAACAGAAAACAGTCCTCTTATTTCAGGAACTACCAAAGAGGGGGAAAAAACTTGCTCACTCAAAGTAAGATACTTAATTATCCACATCTTAACAGCGACACACATTGCACTGGCATATTACTGGAAAGAGCTTAATGTATCGATCACCTCTACATTTTTGTTATTCAGAAAATATATGAATGTGCTGACATGGAAAGGCTTACATTGAAATTAAAAGAGAAAGATGATATGGAATATTTACCGGATCTGGGAAAAATCGTACGAATGGATAGATCGTAAAGAAAAACAATGTATAAAATAAAAAGAAATAAGGACTTTAAGAAATATATTATTATATATAGCTTGAAGGAGAGAGAATAATTGAGTATGAGTCTTTACTCCTCCTTCGTTTTGATTAAGCCAAATAAATGATTTATTTATAAAATTATATAGTTGTAATCTAGGAGTAAGAAATGATTAATAGGTAATGTATATTATTAATATAGATTTTTTACAATAGATAGAAAGTAACCACCACTTACTAATCTAGATGGAATATTTAAATCCCTATCAAACTATACTAGAGGAAAATAAGAATGGTTGCACTACAGAATCTGTTATGATGCTTATTTGTACAATTTTGTATTTTTTTACTTTTGTATTTGTGTATTTTAACTTTTTATAGTTAATAAAGTTTTTTTTAAAAAAAGTTCTTAAAAATTTACACTTCCACCCACACTGCGAAAGTCTGATCCTTCCTTGAATGTCTTATCTGGTCTTTTCCAGGCAAATTTGCCAGTTTGGGAAGTTTCCTGTAAATAGGCATTCAACAATAAAGTAACTAGTTTGTACTCTACCCATGCAGGTCTCTTTGTTCGCACCTTGCTATATCTAAGCATAGATACAATAAGTCCCATTGAGACAACAGGGTAGCCATGTGTCAAAAAAGAGAAACTGAGGAAGGAGAAGAAGGTCACCTCTGAAGGTCCCTGATCTGTAACGAACACTGAAGGGTGCCCAACACGACAAAGTCCTCTGTGACGCACATCGAGGTCACTTGCTCATCCAGAGGGACAGAAGACAGATGCTTGCCGTTGACTGAGTAAAGGTGGAGAGCGAACTTGTCCTTTCGTGAGGAAGAAGAAGGAGAAGCTGGAGATTAGCTGAGCAGACCCGTACAAAGTAGAGTTAGTCCTTAACTTACAATCATTGATTTAGTGACTGTTCTAAGTTACGGTGGCACTGAAAAAAGTGACTTATGACTGATTTTTTCCTCCCCCTCCTTCCTCCTTTCTGCAAACTCCACTCCAACAAGATTGGAGAGCACCAAAGACCCTGCAGTCCTCCTCTTCCCTGCCCTTCCTCTTCCTCATCACCACAATCCCCACTCCCTTATAGCACTGATGATATTACCTAGTTTGGGTCATGAAATGTTTACAAGAAAACCAAATCAGAGAGTACAAGGATCCTACCCTCCTCCTCCTCCTCTTTGGAAACTCCCCTCCCCTCTAGCACTGATGGTGTTACCTAACTTGGTAATGAAATGTCTGCAAAAAAACCACCCAGCTCTGAGACCATCGAAGACCCCACAGTCCTTTTCCACTTCCCTCCTCTTCTTCTCCACAAACCCTCCTCCCTTCTAGCACTGATGGTGTTCCCTAGTTGGTCATGAGATGTCTGCAAGAAAACCACCAAACTCATTGTTCAATCCTGAGTTATTCTCCTCCCTTGATTCCTACCCCCTTCCCTCCCAGGTTGTACCTTGAGAGGGGTTCTTCCCCCCACGATCGTCTGGACCACGATCTGCCCCTCGTGACCTACAGCCAGGTTGGAGATGGTGACCGGCAGGGAACTTTCGCATGTGGGCTTCAATGACTTCATGAACTGCCCTTGGCGGACGGTGTGCACAAGGATGCTGCCATCCTGACAGTGGCGGGAAGGAAGAAAACATGGTTCTAAATTGAGGTTTAAGAATTCCCACAGGATGAACAGAGAAAAGTGCAGCAGGAATGGAAAAAAAATCCAGATATTGATCTAGATTTCTACATAATGGCAATAGAACAGGACAACTGCATGACCATCCTGCTTTTACAATATTGTTTGCATCAGTAGTGTCAGAGTTTGCAATGACCCAGCCAGCACACAAGTAAATAATTCAACAGGATTCATTTATAGAAGAAACTTCTTTATATACAACAATATAAAGCATGATGCGTGTATACAATACCCATGCAGCTCTTGAAGCAATCAAGAAGCAGAAGCAATCAGAACCATCAGAACTCTATATCACAGAAGCTATATAACAAAGACATTCATATATATAGCAGAAGGCTAGCCCCAAGTTTAAAATTGAAACAACTGTAAAAGTCTGACTCACATACAAACTCCATACAGAAGCCTGAGGATGGCAGATGAGATTCTGCTGAAACGTTGCTACAACTTTAAAAGCACAACGATAATGACGTGGGAAAATACCCAAAGGAAGCTGAATGCCATACATACATGCATACATACATACATACAAACAGTCACCAGTTTCCATTTGGCTGACATGTTGTTAGGCCTATCCCAGCTCATAATTTCTTGTACACTGACAAGTCATTAAGCGAATCCCTATGGTGGTAAGTGCGAATGCCTGGTCTTTAAATGAACGTGGCAGTAATAAGTGTGAATTCATTGTTCTCTATGGGTGTGGTTCTACTAAAAACTGGGCTGTAAGTAGGTTGTAAGTAGGTTGTAAGTAGCTTCTAAGTAGGGATGTCATTGAGCAATTGTTAAGTGATCAGTCATAAATCAAGGACTACCTGCAAAGAGACAGAAGACTGTTGTGTTTTGTTTACCTTTCTCCAAGATTCATGAAAATATGATCTTCTGCATAAAATGCTTGAAAGAACATAGAATAACAGAATTGGAAGGGACCTTAGAGGTCTTCTAGTCCAGCCCCCTGCTCAAGCTGGAGATGAATGACTATCAGAATATGTCTATTTTAAGTCAGAAATAGTTCAATTACTAGAACTGCTGTAGCCCCATCCCTTTCATCTGAATAAATCTTGCATCAATAAATCTCACAAAAGAAAACTTTCGTGTCAATAAATCTCGCGAAAGAAAACTTTCATCTGAATAAATCTTGTGAAAGAAAATTTTGTTTCAATAAATTTTGTTAAAGAAAATTTTCACCTCAATAAATCTTGCTAAATAAATATTTTGTCTCAATAAAACTCGTTAAAGAAAACTGCAAAAACCATGCCACGAAAGGAATCCCTTCAAACTTATGCCAAACACCTGAGTCAGGGAGATACTTTGATTTTTGACTTCCTGGGTCACCTGCCAAGCAATACATCGACCAGGGCTCCCAAACAGAGGTGAAACGAAGGAAGCCAAGCCTTTACCTTGGACCCCGACACCGCCATGTCCAGTTCCGTGCTGATGCCGACACATGTGACTTCATCTTCGTGTCCGTAGAGGACCTGGACTGGCTTGGAAGCTAAGCCATAAGACAGACCACCCTGGGTGAGTAAGGGAAGAAGACAGAACCACAGAGTCAGATGGGGCTTAACAGGCCATCTAGTCTAACCCCATGTGTGCTGCAGGGTTCGCTGCACCATCCCTGATAGATGTAATGGGAAGAAGGAATAGCCTTGGAGAACAGGAGGAAGAGTTGCAATCGAGATAATGGGCAGATAAGAGAAATATGAGTCCGGGCCAGAATTGTACCCTCTCTTCCTGGACACACCACAGAGGATGCTGGGAGTGGAAAGTGGAGGAAGAGAACACCAGGACTCTGGGATCATCCCAGTCATGACGGAAGGGAATCTCTTCTCTTACCTGCTGGAGGACTTGCCACACCAGACAGGTGGTGTCTCGCGATCCAGAAATGAGGTAGATTCCACACAGATCTAAGGCTAGGCAGGTCACAACATCTGTTGCGAAGAAGATGATTTCACACAAAGCCAAAGAGAAATGCCTGGTTGACACGCCCTGGAGATTTTGCGTTCTAGTTGCACTTTAGATGTGAAAGCTGGCTGGGAGACTTTGGGCCAATCACCAGGAGGCGGCGAGTTCTAGTCCCGCCTTAGGCATGAAAGCCAGTGAGGTGACTCTGGGCCAATCACCAGGAAACGGTGAGTTCTAGTCCCACTGTAGGCATGAAAAGATGGCTGGGTGACTTTGGACCAATTGTCAGGAGACAGTCGAAGGTACATTGCACCTCCCAAGCTACTTAAGGCCTACTTCCAAAATAATGGTCACTGCAAGGTCCCGCCAGCCATGCACTCGCATGGCTGACTGCAGGGAGACTGCAGCCATCCCCCCGCATATCTTACCTCACCAGGTTCTTGCAAGCCTCCAGTCATCTTCCACCCCACCAGGCCCCCTCCTCACCCCTTGTTAACCATTGGACATGCCTCTTCATTCCTGAGCCACGTGGCCTGGTCCCAGAAGAGGCTGCCACCCAGGGAAAACAACGCCCAGGTCTGTGGGGTCCCCAAAGGATGGGAAACGAAGCATTGGGGGTGTGCCAGGAAAGGGGAGGTCTTGGCCAGCTGGCCAGTCTGTGCTAATCTTCCAGGACATCTCCTATCACTCAGGTGTCCCGTGCTCTGCCTAATGACCGCATTGGGGTATACAGGGAATGAAATTGTTAAACAAGGTGCTCACGTGGTTGCCATGCTTAAGAACTGCCATAACTTGCAACTCTAATGGGCAGTCATAACACAAGGACTACCTGAAATAGGTCAGGATAATGAAGCTCATTTAAACTGGACCTGCTAACAAGTCCTCATTTGTCCGTCAATATCCACGTTCCACGGATTAGATCTTTCAGTAAAAAGAGGGCAGAAACGTGGGGTTCCTACCTATGTGATGGTGGATGTGCCCCACCACCTTTCCTTTACTCAAGGAGGTGACCTGCAAGCTGTTGTCCCAGTGGCCTCCACTGAAGAGGAGCTTGCCGTCATGAGAGACCACCAACGTCTTGGAGGACAACTCTGCCCCTGGGGCAAAGGGGCCGTACAGGTAGCGCTGCGTCCTGGCAGGAGAAAGTGAGAAGGTGGTTGGAACAGGTGGAAGAAGATGGAAGGAGCTTCTCAGAATGTCCTTGGAGTGGGAGAAGAAGCTGGTACTCACTTTGGGTTGGAGACGGTGGAATCTTTGGTGAAGCTAAAGTAATTGGAGATGTTTTTATCGTACGGCAACCAGCTGTGAGTTCCCAGCAGCCCATTGGCACTGACTGTGACCTGGACAGAGGAAGAGGAACATCAACTAAGAATAAGGGAGAAGAAGCAATGGGGTGGGATGAGGGAATATTAGAAGGGCCTTGTTGGGTCAAGCCAAGGTCCACTTTTTTCTGTTTCTTGGTGGACATCTAGATGGGTCTCAGATGGTCTTAGGTAAGATGGAGAACTACCATCTTGTATGGTTGTTTCTCCATAACTGATCTTCTACACAGAGGTAATATGGGGTCTTCAAGATGTGTAGACCCCAACAGATCTCCAGGTATTCCTCCAATCCCTTCTGAAGGCCAGCCAAGTTGGTGGTTACTACTACTGTCCATGACAGTGAATTCCAGAAGTTAATTAGCTCTGTATGAATAATTATTTCTTTTGGACTGTTCTATACCTCCTTTCTAGAAAAACATGATGGATCAGGCCAGGGGCCTCTTAATTCAGCAGATTTTGCTCCTTGTGGTGGCCAACTTGAGTTCCCAAGGAGGAGATGGACACATCCTTCCCTTTTTCTCCGGCAACAGATTGGGAGGCAGGTGGCTCCCAATTTGGAGATAACATGGCATCTTCGAGACTCACAATCCTCAGTAGACTTGTCTTCCATCAATTTACATATCCTCTTTTAGAGTCACTTGATGATCTTGCCCATCCTTATCATTCCCTCTTGTGGCAATGAGCTCCACAGGAGAACTCGATGCTAGATGAGGAGGACCTTTCTTATATCAGTTCTAGATCTTCTCCTCAATCAAGGGGTAAAGGCAGACTGTGAGAGTACAGGTAATCCCCAGATTATGAGTATTCCCTTAGCAAACATTTGAAGTTACATAATTAGCGTCTCTTGTATTTCCGAACAAGGCTCAAAACTACAAATCTTGCAGCTCCATGACAGTTGTTCATTCTCATGAACAACCACAGAGGCTCTGCAACATTCGTCTGGCATATTACTGGCCAAAATGGAGCTTCTAAGGGGTGAATTTGACACTCAGAAGCCCCATTCGGCCCTCTGCATCCTTTCCCCAACTCATTGCAGGCCGAATGGAGCCTTGGAGAGATGGATGTGGCCCCCAGAAGATCCATTTTGGCCTACAACAGGCCAGGGGAGGTCTGTGGAGGGCCGAATGGAGAGTTGGAGGACCGGATTCTGGCCTGGTGTGGCAGGTTAGTGGGGGGGGGAGGCAATTGTGGGGAGCATGAGGTATTTCAGTGGGTCTGAGAGGCTTTGGGTGGTCTTAGGGAGATAGCATGTACCATCACTAGGCCCCCCAATGACCTTCCCCAACTTGAAATACCTCATATGCACTCAACGAACCATGCATTCGATTAGCGAATGCGTGGGTGAAGGAAAGGAGTGATCTCGCACCTTGAACGAGATTCACTCCCATGAATCCTCAGGTTACGAATGGAATGGGCAGGCTCCATTACATTCGTAACTCGAGGATTACCTGTAACTTCTTTTGAGTTCTCCTATGTCAACTCTCCACTACGTCAACTTTCTGAAAAAAATTGCTGCAAGAGATCAAGGATCCTCTTTTTTCCTTTCTTACCATCATGTCAGGAGATCCCTGAGTGATGAAAGAATGAGACTGACTCTTGGGGACGACTACCTGGACAAGCGGGATCCGGTCACTGATGCCCTAAACAAAGAAGAGAAAACAAACCATCATGTTTTTATGATCTGGTGTATCTTTGTAGATCGGTCCTAAAGGTGCTTTTCTAAAAAGATTACTCAAGCTTCTTGGTTTTTCTTTTCCTTGAAAAAGTTCTGCATCTCGTCCAAGAACCTTCCTCAGTTCCTTCAGCACCTGTATGCAGTTGTTAAATGAATCTGGCTTCTTCCACCTCCACCCCAATGATTGGGAGGAGAGGGAACTTTGTTGCATTTTACGCCCTTTCTTGCCACAATTGTTAAATGAATCATTTCAGTTGTTAAAAACTGGGAACACCATTGTTAAGTGAATCCCACTGATTTCGCTTGTCAGAAGATTGCAAAAAGGAGGATCACGTGACCCTCTGGGACACTTCAATGGTCATAAATGTGAGTCAGTTCCCAAGCACCTGAATTTTGATCATGTGACCATGCAACAGTCATTAAATGTGAAAAACTTAGTGACATTATAACTCTAAATGGTCACTAAATGAACTTTTGTATGTCGAGGACTACCTCTACGTGCTGGTTGCCACATACATGAATTCTGATCATGTGACCATGGGGAATACTGAGACTGTCATTAAGTACGAGGACCGCTTTTCTCAGCGCCATTGTAAAGGGCCACTGAATGAATGGTTATAAGCTGAGACTGTCTGTATTGGTCTTCCCCGTATAGATGGGAAGCAATCAAAACAACTCCTTTCATCCAGGAGTGGGATTCAATTTTTTAACAACTGGTTCTGTGGGCGTGGCTTAGTTGGTGGGTGTGGCTTAGTGTTGGTGTCACTGGATGGGCATGGCTTGGTGATCATGTTATTGGCTGGGCGTGGCCAACTCAATATCACTCACATTGAGGCATGCATCTCCTTGCCTGGCCTCTCATGACTGTGGGGATGCTGCAACAGTCATAAGTGTGAAAAACAGTCATAAGTCACTTTTTTCAGTGCCATTGTAACTTGAAATGGTCACTCCACACAAGCAAAGTACCAGCAAAGGAGGAGAAAAAACTCCAGAGAAGTTCCTGAGACAGGAAGTCTAGTCCTGCCAAGAATGTAATAAGGGTTAATGGAGAGGCAGTTTCTGTAAGCAACACCAGAATGTTTCCTTCCTGCCTTCCTTACAGGATTAGGCCAGGAATTTCTTCTAACAACCGGTTCTCCGAACTGCTTAGCGTGTTAACAACCGGTTCTGGCTAATAGGTGCGAACTGGTAGAATCCCACCCCGGCTTTCATCTCAGACTCACTTCAACAAAGAACGATTTGAGCTGATCCAGGTTTTCAAAAATGTTCGGAGAATAAGTATCCAGCCGAGAAACTCTCCTGGCGGCGTTTTCAGCCGAGAAACGAGCCGGGTGTGGCTCCTGCAGAGAAGGCGGAGCAGAAGAAAAAAATAGTCAATTTCACATGGAATTGTCATTTTTCCATTTCGCTGAAGATATAGGTCATCCTCGGCTTACAACCACAATGGAGCCCAACATTTCTGTTGCTAAGCGAGACACTTGTTAAGTGAGTTTGGCCCCATTTCCCAACCTTTCTTGCCACAGTGGTTCAGTGAATCCCTGCAGTTGTTAAGCAATGCGGTGAAGTGAATCTGGCCACCCACTGATTTTGCTGGTTGAATGGTCACAAAAGGGGATCATATGATCCCCGGGGACACCACAAACATCATAAATAGGAGCCGATTGCCAAGCATCCTAATGTTGGTCATGTAGCCATGAACGTGTCGCCATGGTTTCAAGTGTGAAAAAATTGTTCTAAGTCACTATTTTTGGCGCCGTTCTAACTTCGCCAAACAAAGCTTACTTAATAAGGGGCGTGCATAAGTGCACAATCGTGCCTACCGTCCCTGAACTATTATCTCCAATTATTAGTTCCTATTTCTTATATTTAAACTTATGTTTATTCTTATTTCTATTGTATTGTAATCTTTTGACAAAATAGATAAATAATAAAATAATAACTGTCTCACTTAGCAACAGACATTTTGGCCTCCAAGGTGGGTGTAGGTTGAGAACTACCTGTAAAACAAAAGCTTAAATGTTTCAAATAACCATTCCTCAATATTTAAGGAAGATCTTTCTTCATTTCCTCAACCATTTATAGGCCAACTCTTGTCCCTCTTCAAGATTTGGTAGCTTACTACCAGTAGTTCTTAAGACCACAATTGATGCTGCAGTGGTTGCAAGTGTTAAAATGAGGCAAAACTATTTTCAGGGCTGTTGTGACTTCAAACAGCCACTAAATGAATGGTTTTAAGTCAAGGACATACTGTACTTCTTTATTGCTTGTTCTGGCTAGGTCCTGAATTCTAGGAGAAAACTGCCTCCTTATCCACTGCGGAAACCACAACAGCTACAATTATTTAAAAAAAACAAACACGGTACCTTCAATAGCTGGCAGGGGGTCTGCCCAAAGTTATTGATGAAGCCTTCCAAAGCTTTCCGCTGTGTTTCGTCTGCGATCGCATCCAAATCGACTGCCCCTAAGTGAAAACGGCAGACTTAAGACAGAAACAACGGGCTGCACAGTTAACAGTACAATACTGCAGTGGAACAAGCTGTTTCGACCTCTCTTTGGATGCAGAGCTGAACGATAATCAAAGGGTTGTAGTATCTACCCCAAACCTCTGCTCCTGATGGTTCTAGGGCAACTCACCCCCGCTGACTCACTGAGGCACAACTCACTGCGGCCAATGTGCCACGGGAAAATTTACCATGGAAAAATTCAACACAGGATAATTGTACGGCAGTGGTCCCCAACCTTTTTTGTACCAGGGACCGGTTTCACGATTATTCATTCATCCACGGACCGGGACCTGAGTAACGCGAGACTCCACCACCATCGGGATGGCTCTTTGTTCGAAGCCGCCCCCTCCCTCTTCGATGAAACTAAGGCACGAGGATTCCTTCAGCACCCAAACACCGCTTTCCAACCGAAAACCTGGAAGCAACCGAAAACTCGGAAGCGCCGTCGAAAGAAGATGGCGGTGCCCAAGCTTTGCGGCCCGGTACAAAACGATCCACGGACCGGTACTGGTCCGGGGACCGGTGGTTGGGGACCCCTGCTGTATGGGATATCTGCCACTGTTTTGTCAGCATGAGATTACATTTGGGCATTTTTGTGAATGACAAAAATTAATATAATGTTGAAGAACAAGTACGGATAACGGAACAGCTGTCCTGTGTTGAATTGTCCCACAGTGAGTTGTCCTCTGGAGAGTTGGCCACGGTGAGTCGGTTCCGTGAATTGGCCAGGGCAAGTTGGCTGGGGGCATTGTCCCATTCTGGGTTCTGGTAGCCCTTCACCCATTTGTCGCTGTGTTTTGTTTTTTTTTTTGCAAAGAAGTTGAGAGGGTTGCTAATTCATATCGAATGCTTGCATAGTCCCTGGGAAGGAAGGGTCCCTGCCTTAAAATCGCCTCCTACCTTCATAAGTGCAATAATAGAATACATTCAGAGCCTCCACAGCTGCTGGGCCCCTCTGCTTATAGCCAAAGATCAAGTCGATCCATTCATGCAGATGGGCTGAGACATACTCGGATTCCTGTGAAGGGTGCAACACAGAGATGGGAAGTCAAACAGGCTGCTCTTTCCACTGCAAAACAACCCAACACAATTCACCATAGGGTGCAAAAACCATTCCCAAATGAGGACATCCACAGATCAGAGGTGGTATTCAGCCAGTTCTGACCGGTTCTAGAGAACCGGTAGCAGAAATGTTGAGTAGTTGGAAGAACCAGCAAATCCCACCTCTGACTGGCCCCGCCAGCCCCCTCTATTCTCTGCCTCCCATTGAGTCCCAACTGATGGGCTGGGTCTTCTTTGGTTGCCCTGCACAGAAGAACGGAGGTGAGAAACAGTTGGTGGGGTGGGGAGGGAATGGGGATTTTGCAGTATATCCTTCCCCTGCCATGCCCACAAAGCCACGCCCACAGAACCGGTAGCAAAATTTTTTGAATCCCATCACTGCCACAGATGTATTTAAAACCCTGAAATTTAGAGATAGCTAGACAACTTATGTCCTATCGGGACATCATTTCAGAGATACTTCACTATCTAAATGAGAAACATAATGAACAATGGCTTTTGACTTCCTGCAGGCTTCCCCATTAATTTTCCTTGTAGGAAGTTGGTCGGAATGTTGGAAATGACAATTCTCCTCCTCTCTACAAACCCTCCTCCCTTCTAGTCCTGATAATGTTACCTAGTTGGATCATGAAACATCTGCAAGAAAACCACCAAGCTCAGAGAGCACCAAGGACACCCCACAATTCTACATTTGTCCAAACTTTTTAGAGGTGCTTTGCAAAGCTTAAGATGGGGCGGCCTTCCTAGCAACCTCAGTGTGCAGCCAGTGCTTCATTTCACGTACTAGTGCTTGCCGGTGTTTATGGATAAAATCTTCTGGGGATTTGGCCCATTTGGGAAGGACCACGTCCCCCACTTTCTCATTCGATATCTGAAGAGAGCCGAGATCGAAACCTGCAGAAGACAAGAGAGAGGAAGTTTGTAATGTTTTCAAGATGGGACACAGCGCTTGCTGGCTGAAAGTGAAAGAGGATAAACTTCAGGTGCAAATATAGGTAATATGATATATAAATAATTGTGTAAATATATTATCATGTAATATAAAGATACATATTGTAAACACATATATAGTCCTTCACTTACTACAACTGAGCCCAACATTTCTATTGCTAAGCAAGATAACTGTTGAGTGAATTCTGTCCCATTTTACAACCTTGTTTGCCAGTTTTTAAGATAATTACTGCAATTGGTATGTCAGTCACATAGTTGTTAAGTGAATCTGGCTTCCCTCACTGACTTTGTCAGAAGGTCACAAAAGGCGATCATGTGACCCTGGGACACTGCAACTGTCATAAATAGGAGTCAGTGACTGAGCATCTGAAAACCCCAGGGAGTGCTGTTGTAACTTTAAACTGTCACCAAATTAATTGTTGTAAGTCGAGGACGACCTGTATCGCTTTGGACTGCAAGTTTTGATATCTTGCTTCCGGTTTCTCTGTGATATTGTTAGAAATGCGAATGGCCCCACTGGCTGGCGATACTCCTTACCATTCTGGTTGTCCAGAAAATCGGTGAAGTAGAAGAATTCTGGGATCAATTCCTTCACATCCACCGGGTTCTCTAAGCGAGCCTGCCAAGTGGCAGGAACCGAGTGGAACTGGCGGTCAGCACAATCAAATCTGTGGCAGGAGGAATAGAAGATAGAATAATGATTCCCACCAAGGACTGAGTGTGCAGGCGCAACATCAGGCTGATATCATGATGTTGGTTTGACAACAAAACAACCCAACCAAATTCATTGTGGGACCTTAACCCCATCCCATTTTGTTAGATTGGGGAAATCTGGATATTATTGGGGTTTGGAGTGAAACGAAGATGCTATCGCAGCAAGGATGAATGGTCCAGGGTTGCATTTCTAGCTCACCTCCCGCTTTGCAGCTGGATATGCAGGGTGGTGAACGGCTCTATGCGGATCAGGTAATGCATGACGCCCGCTGCGTTGGAGTAGTGGGTGCCATAGTGAAATTTGTCAGTCTTCCCCATGGGGTCCTCGAAGCTCTCGTACCTGAAGCGATGGAGTGAGGACACAACAAGATCAGGAAAGGCCGATGCAAAGGATGAAGTGAACTGGATCTCTTGATCAGATTTGAGGATCTGCTCCGTAAATCCATTTATGGATTCCTGCCTTACAAGGTTAGGTCCCAAAGAACCACCCAGGAGTGACACATTGCTCCTAGATCAAGTCCAACAACTGTTGAACTGAGTGGGGAATGACATTCCTAAGACCACCATGCACATATCTCCTAAGTGGGGAATGAGTGGGGAATGACATTCCTGAGTGGGGAATGATATCCCTAAGACCCCCATGCACATATCTCCAGAAGCTTCAGATGGAAAGCTACCATGTTTCTCCAAAAATAAGACCCAGTCTTATTTTCTTTTGTGCTCCGAAACAAGCACTAGGGTTTATTTTAAGGGCATGTCTTAATTTCCCACTTCTTCTGCTTGCTCATGGTGGGGCATGAAGCCAAATGGCACGCCAGTGCTGCCACTGTGAGGTGGGAGTGGAGCTGCTTTACACGCCACACATTGGCTTACCTAAGGACCCCCAAAGCCAGGCCACCCATGCCCCAAGACCTGCCTGGCCTTGTGGTGGTGGCTCCAGCAGCCCCATCCAGCAGGACTCTATGTGGCTGCCAGTCCACTTCTTCGGCTTGCTTGTGGCCACAGCAGAACAGGAGTAGCAGCCATGAAGTAATTGTTGGGGCATAGATGGCCTGGCTGTGGGGACCCTGAGGTAAGTCGGTGTGAGGCCTGTGGGGCAGCCCCAACCCTCCTCCCCTCCCCTGGTGTCAGTGGCACCACGAGCAACCAGACGGAATGGGTGGGCGCCTGGCTGTGCAAGCACTTAAGTAGAGCTTATTTTGGTGGTAGGGTTTATATTAGATGCATGCATAAAACTTGCTAAGTCTTATTTTGGGGAAATCAGGATAGCAGCTGATCATTCAGGGAAAACTTTAACAAATCTGACAACATCTTATAACTGGTAGGTTTCCACTCATGATCATAATGGAGTTGACGCATTATGATGACAGCCGTGATGTGATCACCTCGCTTAATGATCCCAAACTCATCTATCTCTGATACTATTATTAAGTGACTGCTTGGGTCATTAAGTGGAATCCAGGGTGCCACAGGGAGTCTAGCGCAGGCTTGCTGCTCTGGGACTGCCAAGACCTCCCCAATCCCTCAGGCATCCTGAGCTCTGTTTCCCACATCATGGGGACCCCACGGTTTGCTTCACCTCGCTATCGGATCCCCAATGATTGCAGGGACCCAGCAGGGCAGGATGGGGGTGATAGATGGAGATGCTGCTGCAGTATCCTTGCAGTTGATCGTAAGGGTCAGTGACTGTAGGGATGCCACAGCAGCCATAACTGAGTCATTGTTCTGACCCAGCTCCCCAAACATGACTGAACTGATTCCTTTATTAGGAGCACGCACAGCCCTGGCAAAAAGCCTCTCTCCTATAGCAGGCTAACAAGTCTGGCTGGCTAGAAGATGAATAGTTGTCTGCCATATCTATATTCATCTCCGCCCCCTGCCTTTTATCCCCAGAGCTCGGGTGGGGCTTTGCTAGCAGCAGTGGCTCTTCCGTCCCAAGGACCGGCCCATAGATTTCCACTGCTCTCCTCTCTTCTGCCTTCTGCACATCAAGCACTGTACCCAGCTATTCCTCCTCTTCTTCATTAGCCACCTCCAGACCTGGGGGCTGCTGACTCTCCATCTGAGGGCTGACGGACAGCCCAGGCTCCGCCTCTTTCTCTCTTTCTCTGCCACCTCCATTTTCTCTTCCCCCTCAGAGCTCCCGGCTCGCCCTAATGCTGGCCTTGACTCTCACACCTCCTCCTGATTCGGCTGCTGGAGGGGCTGACAGGCTACAACAGTCATAAGTAGCTTTTGGGGATATGTTGCAACTTCAGTCACTAAGCAATCGGTCCTATGTCATGGACTACATGTACCACACAGTTCTGCCTGCACCGTATGTTTAGGTGTGGTGGTCCATCTTTTTTGCAGGCTGTGTTGCTCCCAACAGGGAGACCTCTGTGAGACACCCCAACTTTATTTCACCCCGATGGATTTTGAAAAGCTCCTTCGTGAAGGGTGCATCCAGTTCTCTCCTCTCCCTACATTTGCGTCATTGAATGCCTATGTTTAATGCCAAAATTCTTGCGGTTCTGTTTTGCCGCTGGGCTCATAAGTTGGTTTTCAGCTCCCAGAGTCCCTAGCGAGAGTTCCAATAGTGAGGGATTCTGGGAAGTGAAGTTCCGGTGTGATTGCAGGGCTCCAGATGGGAAGGCCAAACTTAGCCAAATGCAATTTTTAAAGAATGACAGGCAGGGACAAGAAGGTTGCAAAGCAAGTTAAGCTAATCGCACCCAGTTTTACAACCGTCTTTGCCTCGGTTGCTAAGTGAATCACTACAGTTGTTAAGTGAATCTGGGCTTGCCCATTGACTTTGCTTGTTGGACGCCAGGTGATCATGTGACCTGGGGATCCTGTAGTGCCTGAATTCTAGTCCCTCGATTGTGGGGATGTTGCAACCGTTATATGTGCGAGGACCTATCGCACATCATCTTTTTCTCCATAAGCCAAGGTCTACCTGCAGCTCCTCCCTCCCTGCTCATGAGCAGACCCTCACACTCACTTCTCCCTGACATCCTTGGCGTGTTTCTCATTGGCCACCCCGATGGGCTTGGACAGATCCCGGAAAACGGCTGGGTTGCTGAGATCCAGAGTCTCCGAGACATAATCTTGCAGGATCCAGGGAAACTGAACAAGAGGGAGAAAGGAAAAGATGCTCTGATTCCATCTTGTGGAGGGAGTCATCCATAGATCAGGGGCCTCCAACCTTTACGACTTGTGCACTTCAACTTTCATAATTCCTCAGCCAGCACATCTGGCTGGGGAATTCTGGGAGTTGAAGTCCACATAACTTAAAGCAAGGCTGGTGGATATACATAGAAACTAAAAAGTATTGGACTAGAACACATACGTGGCTGGAGAAAATGATAAAACAATCTATAGATTTAAAACCAGAGAGATTTTTATTGGGAATATTGCCTGAGGGTTATAACAAAGAGTTAACCTACTTGATTATCAATGTATTAACAGCAGTTAAGATTGTATTTGCACAAAATTGGAACAATGAGAACATTCTGATGGATGAGGAAATAATTAAGAAAATAATGGAATGTGCTGAAATGAGTAGATTGACAATGGCAATTAGAGAACAAGAGGAAAAAGATTATTGTAAAATTTGGAGTTTGTTTTAGGACTGGCTAGATAGAAGAGTAAGAAATTGAAATATGTAAGCACAGTATAATATTTATTCCTGATAAACGAATGAATTAGACAGAGTAAGAAAATGAATATTGAAATATATTGAAAATCAATAAATGCCAGGTAATGGGATACTGAATGCTGCTTCAATCATAGCCTGAATCCATTACCATGGAGTTGCTTTAATCATCATGGGGATAAGACTTTATTATCTTTCTCCTGTTCTGCTTATTACTATCTGGATGGCATAAAGCAGACAGAGTAACTTCACAAAGCATCCACACAAAAGTCTTTTTTATTGGTTCATCGGGCATCCTTATCAACTCACAGTTATGACGAGGTTCTTCTTAATGTCCAATTCTTTGCATATCTGCATTATGGTGTAGAAAGATAATAAAATCTCAACCCCCTGATGATTGAAGCAGCTCCATGGTAATGGATTCAGCAAGAGTGAGGGAGCCTCCCCCAACCCAACAAGGGTCAATTTAGTGACCAATCAGGATTACAGATGTGACCACATTACTTGGACTACATTTCCCAGAATACCTTAACTACATTTACCTTAAGGGGACAGTTCTCAATTCCTAATTAACTATCCCAAATCCCATTAACTCTAAACTGCTTGGACAGCACATACTGATTAGAAGGATTATAAACTTATATAAGTAAAATATGCATGATAATGGTATTATGTGCACAAAGAAATGTGTACCCAACTGACACACTGATGAACAGAAAGAAGGTTTTATTTGTTAGTTTTTGTTGTTGTTATAAACATAAAAAAAGACTTTTAAAAAGTCCACATCATTTAAAGCATGCGCTGGCTGAGGAATTCTGGGAGTTGAAGTCCACAAGTCATAAAGTGGCCAAGGTTGGAGACCCCTGATCCATGGGATTCACACTGGGGGTGAGGTGCTCCAGAAGACCCCTCCCCTTATCTACATCCCAACCCCCTTTTATCCCAGATTCTTACCACAGGATACTGGGATAGGTCATTGTAGGTGCGTCCTGCGATGGTGTTCAGCTGCATGAGGTATTCAAAGTTGGAGATCTCCCTATAGACCCATTTCTGGAGGAGAAAAACAAAAGGGACCCACTGAGACATACTGTGTGTGTGTGTGGGGGGGGGGCACAGGGAAGGGGGGGGGGGGGGGGGGGGGGGGGAAATGCCCATGGGACCAAAGCGTACCTGAGTCAGTCCAGAGGCCTTGAGCAAATCCTGCGGGGAACGGCTGCCTTGATAAATCTGGTTGGGAAGCTGCAAGCTGAGGATGGTGGAGTATACTTTGTTCCGCACCTATGAGGGCGGAAGGAAGCCGGTGGGGGATTAGGCAATGCTCAGGCAAGTTAAATATTTAATTTAATTTAATTTTTTAATTTAATGATTTAATTTAATTTTTAATTTATTTTATTTTTTAGATTTCATTATTTCTTTGCTACTTATTTCCATCCTGCCTGCATTATTTTTATAGATAACTCAAGGCGGTAAACACATCCTATTTTCCCCACAAAATCCACCTGTGAGAGATGGCAAGAGCGGGGAAGGAGGGAGTCACTCAGCTGGCTTGCATGCCTAAGGCGGGACTAGAACTCTCAGTCGCCTGGTGATTGGCCCTAAGTTACTCAGCTGGCTTTCATATCTAAGGCGGGACAAGAACTCTCAGTCGCCTGGTGATTGGCCCTAAGTTACTCAGCTGGCTTTCATATCTAAGGCGGGACAAGAACTCTCAGTCGCCTGGTGATTGGCCCTAACTTAGCTGGCTTTCATGTCTAAGACGGGACTAGAACTCTCAGTCGCCTGGTGATTGGCCCTAAGTTACTCAGCTGGCTTTCATGTCTAAGGCGGGACAAGAACTCTCAGTCACCTGGTGATTGGCCCTAACTTAGCTGGCTTTCATGTCTAAGACGGGACTAGAACTCTCAGTCGCCTGGTGATTGGCCCTAAGTCACTCAGCTGGCTTTCATGCCTAAGACGGGACTAGAATTCACCGTCTCTTGTTTTCTACCCTGGTGCCTTAACCACTAGAGTCTCTGTTTCCAAGATGGCTCCTGCCCTAGGTTGTCCCCCCTTTCATGAGGGAAGGAACTTTCCGTTACCATTTTCTTGAAGTTGAGGAAATAATTCGCCTGGTCAATGAAGAAGAACTCCAGGGCTGAACGGCGCAGGTTGTAACGGCGAAGGTGCAGCTCCCGTAGCTGAGCCAGAGGACGCTTGAAGTCATGTCCGATACCTGAGGGGGGGCACAGAAATCCCACCGCTGGTTCGTTTCTCGGGGACCCAGAGGAACCACCAATCTCAGAGTCTCAAACCCTGCTCTCAGGGACAGTGGGGAAAAAACTGCTGCCACCGTCCCATCTACAACAAATCCTCAACTTACGACCACAACTGAGCCCCAAATTTCAGTGGCTAAACAACGCAGTAGCGAAGTGACTTTTGCCTCATTTTATGACTTTTCTTGCTATGGCGGTTAAGCAAATCATTGCAGTTGATCAGTTAGTTATGGCCGCTAAGTGAACCCAGTCTCCTCATTGATTTTGCTCGGCAGAAAGTTGCCCAAGAGGGAATCTCATGTTCCCAGGACGTTGCAACCATCATAAGTATGAGTTGGTTGCCAAGTGTCTCAATTTGTGAACATAGGGGTGGGTGGGAAACTCAATGGTCATTAAGTGTGAAAAATGGTCATGGTGTTGTAAATTCGAATGCTCACTAAATGCATGGCCTGTACGCTGCAGACTGGAAGGAAGAAATTTCCATCCTGGACACCTGGTTTAATTTTCAAGTCATTGCCCACATTGATACAGGTAGTCCTCGACATGCAATTACTCACTCAGCAACCATTTGTAGTTACAACAGCACTGAAACGGGGGACCTACAATTGGTTTTCAACTTTACGACTCTGGGGCCAACGGTGTTTATAAGTCAAGGACTACTAGTATTCTTCCTGCTCTCTCCCAAGGCCGTTCTCACATCCCATTGCACTCACCGTCCTCGGTCTCTTCTTTCTCGCTGTTGCTGTCGTAAAAATAGATCTGTTGGGTGGTGACCTCCAGGCGCCCCGGGATCACAGCTACGATGGTGATGAGTTCGCAATCCTCCGAGATGAGCAGCTTCTCCCGCTGGCTTTGCTCTTTGGGTTCAAGGCTGGAAGACACAGCGGTCATTAGAACCTCGTCTGCTGACTTCTGCAGCCTCAGGATTCCCGGTGATCTCCATCGGGAACCATCAGCAGGCTGGAGAAAGGTCGGGTGAAATGGTGAATCCTAAAGTGGGCTGGGCAGGGTTAAAAAATGAAGGATCTTCCTATTGCTAGGTGGAGAGGATTCCAGAAGAGGACTTTGCAGAAGATCTATAGAGAGTATGGGATCCTGGGTGCCCTCTGAACTTGGTGGCTTCCTTGCAGACATCTCATGGCCCAACTAGAGAACATCATCAGTATTGGAAGGAAATGGGAGGAGGAGGAGGAGGGAGGAGGAGAAAGGAGGAAGAGGAGAAGAGGGATAAGAGGAAGAAGGAAGAGGATAGGAAAAGGAAAAGGAAGAAGGAGAAGGAAACGAAGAGGAAGAAGAAGAAAAAAAGGATTGTGTGATCCTTGGTGCTCTCTGAGCTTG
>BLBF01000048.1:15090034-15108804 GCA_015471245.1 Laticauda colubrina | reverse complement strand
GCGCAGCCTCTTAGTGCAGGAGGCCTTGCAGGGTCCCAAAGACTCACTTCTGGTGGAGTTGGGGGGAGAGAAAGAAAGACTTTTCCTGCTTTCCTTGTGTGCATCCAAAAACAGAAGAAGAAAGAAGTGGAAAGAAGCAACCTGGTGGCCAGGCCAGGTGCAGGGGGTGAGTGGGGCAAGTTCCCCCCTCCACCCTTTCCCCCCTCCCCTCACTACCTCGTGTTGTTCACAGTGCAAGCGATGCAAGCCTTGTGTTCCTGCACAGCCTGGATTAATTGCTTTGGGGGTGACATTTCTCTGCAGACCACCAAAATTTTCTCATGGACCACCAGTGGTCCCCAGCCCACCAGTTGGCGACCACTGATCTAGGGGACATTGCAACCATCATGACTACGAGTCAGTTGCCGAGCATCTGAATTTGACCACATGACCATGGGAACGCTGCAAAGATCGTGGGGGAAATTGATCCCTTCTTTCAGTATCATTTGTCACTAAATGAACCGTTGTAAGTTCAGGACTGCCCTTATAAAAACGAGGACCAGGTGCTGGCTGAAGAAGAATCCATGGGGAGGAAAATCCACAAAATCCTGGGTCAAGACCCGAGGCCATCCGCTGAGGGAGAATACCTCCCGAGGACATCCAAACTCACCTGAGGGTTGCTGGTGTTGGAGATGCTGTCACTTGGCAGAGTTTCCTGATAGCTCGTCTCGTCCAGCACATTGGACAAGCTGGAGCTCTTCCGAGCCCTGGAGCCCGGGAAGGGCTTGAAGTTCTCCAGAGGGGATGGGGTCCCAGAAAGGCTGAGGGGTGTCTGGTTGCCACTTTCCAAGGTGGCCGCTGAGCTGCTGCTTCCCAAATCCAAGCCGAGGTCAAAGAGGGAATTGGAGAAAGGCGAGAGCGGGTGGTAGACGCGGTCTGCTGGGCCTCCTGGGTGGGCCTCCCCCTGCCCAGGAAGGTCCATGATGTTGGAGGAGGAAGAGTGGCTGGCCAGCTCCAAGGAGTCGAAGGACTTGAAGGCATAAGACTGGAAGACCTTGTTCTTCTGGTTGGTGGGAGAGATGGACAGGTCCGAGAAACCTTCAGACAGCTCGTGGTCAGACGCTTCGTAGTCCAGGGGAAGGAAGACATCCAGGTCTGGCAGTTCAGAGGTCGAGGGACTGGAGCCCACCAACTCTTTCCCCCTTTCTAGGCTAGGCTGCTGCTCTGAGAGCTTCAAGAAGTCCACTCCGTTGGCCGAGCTCGACAGGCTGTGTTGGCGAGACTCGTAGGACTCCTTGACGTAGAGCTTGGTGAGGGTGTCCTGCCAGCCCGCCAGCTTGGCCAGCTGCTTCACCATGTCGTGCTGAGAGTAAATTAGGTGGAAGAGCTGGAGAGGGAGCGAAATGGAGTCAGTGCCAGGCATGGACAACCAGATCTACCTGCCTAGAGTTCAAGCTGTCTACTTCATTGTTTGCTGCCTGTTGTACAGAAATCTGCCCAAAGTTTGCCTGGGAACGACCAGGCGAGGCTTAAAGGCCTTCAGGGGTAGCTGCAACTTACACCTTGTGTTTTTGCAGTGAATCTAAGCTAATTCATTCCTAGAAGCACGGGTGGTGGTGGTGGGGAACTGTGCAGCCCTTGATGCTTTCTGAGCTTGGTGGTTTTCATGCAGACGTTTCATGACCCATCAAGGTGACATCGTCAATGCAAGGAGTGGGGTTTGCAGAGAGGAGGAGGATGACAACTATGGAGTCCTAGGTGTTCTCTGAGCTTACTTGTTTCCTTGCAGACCTTTAATGACCCAACTAGGGAGCATTATCAGTGCTGGAAGGGTAGGAGATCTGCTCTCTGGTTATACACAATCCCTTCGAGCACTGATGATGTTCCCTAGTTGGGTCATGAAATGTCTGCAAGGAAACAAGTAAGTTCAGAGAGCACCAAAGAGCTCTCAAAACCACTTCCTGTTTCACTCCCGTTGGACCAAGTCCTACATACCTTCCTGCAGATGTCCAGTCTGACTGTCAGATCTGCCCGGTGGGAGAGGTACACGACGGCCATCAGATCCTTGTAGTTTGGGGAATCTGAGAATAAGAAAACAAAGATCAGAACGGTTTCTCACATGTCAAAACCATGTTAAAGCACAAAATGTTTGACGGATTCTCACAAATGCAAAGAAGAGTTAAGAATTACTACAATGAAGACAAAAGTTCTCAGGTTGATGTCACCCTACACCCTAAAAATCATGTTCAGGTAGTTTCTTGCAAATTCATCAATCCACAGGGGCAGATGTGAAGCAGCTGGTTCCTATAACATCTAAGCTCTAGTCAACCAAACACAAACCCACTCTGTTCAGTATTTGATGAATACAAAAAATCAGTGTTTTTTTCAGTTTGAAGGTGGGTGGATTTTAATTTCCAGACTGGCTGGGGAATTCTGGGAATTGAAGTTTACCCATCTTCAAGCGACCAAGTTTGAGAAACATTGATTGACAGACCTCTTAAAAATAAGCATTACTCACAGGGCAGTCAAATGTCACTGTCCAGAAGATCTCAAATGTTGAAATGTTTGTAAAAGACCTTCTCCATTCTCAACCTTGTTAAAACTCTTGGAAGCCCTTCCTTATCTTGGATTTAACTTCCCAGCTAAAAAGTTTTTCAGACTCCCATCGCATGACTGGCTGGGGAATTCTGGGAATTGAAATCTACCCATCTTCAAGCGACCAAGGTTGAGAAACACTGATTTACAGACCCTCTTAAAAATAAGCATTACTCACAGGGAACCTCTTTTGGCAATCAAACCTGTACAGAAGATCTCAGATGTTGAAATGTTTGTAAAAGACCTTGCCAAGTTGAGGACCACTAAGCCATTGGCTCATCTCCCAACCCATACTTGAACCAGGAAGAAGAAGTTTGATGTAGTCTAGCCTATGGTGGAAACCTCGACACAGTGTGTAGGTATCTTACATGGGTTGATGGATTTCTACTGTAGGTGGTCTCTACACATTTGAGAACGTTGCCAACTGTGGGCTTCAGCTGTTTCTCCTTCTGGCTCACTCTTCTCCAGAGATGCAAAGGGTCACACATTCTGACAACCACTATGCTCTCAAACCAAGTCACACAAGAAGACAACATCCTCTTTAGGAAAGTACAAAGAATGTGCTTTGTTCACCTCTTTTTAGTTAGCTACTGCAAAGCAAGTCTAGAACTCAACCAAGACCTTGCCCACTTTCTTTCTAGATCCATGCTCCAAAACTCATCTGAAACTGACCAGCAGGTTAGGAGAAAGCTACTCAGCACCAAGAATTGGACCAAGAATGATCCACGATGTTCACAATCAAGCAGGAAAGATGTGTCGTGGGACTGCAACGAACAATGGTGTTTTGGTTCTCCTGAAGCTCTACTGAACCTTCCAGGCACCAAAGCCACCAGAGAAACTATGAGAGGCCCCTGGGCAGGTACCTGCTCCAAGGACTTGCTCCAGAAGGCAACGGAAGAACAATATGGAAACCGGGATGTCGTTCAGGTACGAGATGAAGCCATGGTAGCCGATGTCCTTCAGCTTCAAGCGGTGTTTGTACCGTTCATGGATCTTCTCATACTTCAGCAACTTGTACAAAATCTGTGCAAAAAGAAACAATAACAATGTGGTTTGCACTGGAGGGGCCCCTGGGTTATGGTGGTATCAGCTGTAATGCTCTCGACAGGCTGAACCACAGCACCCATTGCACCCAGCTGGCTGTACATGATGAGAATTGCACAGCAAGATCACTGGAGGTCACTGGGCTGGGAAAGACGTCTCCAATACAGGCAGTCCTTGATTTGCAACCAAAACTGAGCCCAAATTTATGTTGCTTAGTGAGACAGTTGTGAAAGGGACCTTGCCCCATTTTATGACATTTCTTGCCACAGCTGTTAAGTGAAACACTGCTGTTGATTTTGCTTGTCAGAAAAAGGGGATCGCACGACCCTTGTCTTTATATGAGTCAGTAACCAAGCATCTGAATTTTGATCACGTGACCAATGGGGATGCTGCAATGGTCGTAAGTGTGAAAAGCGGTCAGATGTTACTTTTTTCAATACCGTTGCGACTTCAAATGGTCATTGCATGAATGGCTGTACATCGAGGACCACCTGCGTTAGGAAGTCAGCCCAATGAGGCCAATTTTAGCAGGAGATGAGTAACTTTCTGTAGAGTTTGGAGATCTTCCTGCCCAGAGCTGAAGACCAAGAGCCTTCTTCATAACGCAGCTGAGTCTGTGGGATGTTTTCCAACTCTGCGTCTGCCTAGGGAGCTCCACACACACAACCACAACCTTGAAGTGTACGAGAGGTTTCAAGTCTCTATGACCATCAACTGAGAAGATCTAGTTGGATCCAACCTCATTTCTATCACTGGTAGAAGAACTTGAGCAGGAAGTTACACTTGAAGATCTCAAGGTCCTTTATAATTCAGCTATTGTGTTACTCTGGTTCAGATTAGAAAATTACAGCCTTCTGCACAACACAGCTGGTTACATCATACTCCTGTGCCTACGCAGAAGCTCCACACACAACTACAACCTTGAAATCTATGAGAGGCTTCAAGTCTCTGAGGCCATCAACTGAGAAGATCCAGTTGGTAGAAGAACCCCAGGGAGGTTCTTGAGCAGGAGGTTGGACTAAAATAGAATAGACTAGAATAATAGAGCTGGAAGGACCTTGGAGGTCTTCTAGTCCAACCCCCTGCCTAGGCAAGAAACCCTACACCGCTTCAGACAAATGGTTATCCAACATCTTTTAAAAAAACTTCCAGTGTTGGAGCATCCACAACTTCTGGTGGCTATCTGTTCCACTGATTAATCGCTCTCACTGTCAGGAAGTTTCTTCTTAATTCCAGGTTGCTTCTCTCCTTGATTAGAAGACTTATTATTATTATCTCTTATTATTCTGGTTCAGATCAGAAAATCACACCCTTCTGCACAACACAGCTGGTTTTATGCTTATCTCCCACCCCTGTGCCTACACAGGAGCTCCACACACGACCACAACCTTGACGTATATGAGCGGCTTCAAGTCTCCATCAACTGAGAAGGTCCATCTGGACCCAAGCTGTCTCCATCACCAGTAGCAGAACCCCAGAGAGACACCCAAAGCTCATGGAGATTAGTTTCTACCTTGAAGATTCTCTCCCGGACTTCATCCGAGAACTTCCGTTGAATGAGCAGGGAGAAGAAGACCTCCACATTGCCCGGCTCAAACAGGAACGTGAAGAGCTGATCCTGGCACGGGGAGCTCTTCTGCAGGCTCTGGATCACTTCCAGTATCCCACATACCTGCAAGATGCACCAGAAGGTACAAACTGCTGTTATATCAAGTCCAGGTCTCCTCAGAATCCCAATGCAACAGTCTAGGTTTGTCCTCTTGGAAAGATCATGTTAAACCTTGCCAGATATTGCCCACAGTTGCCCACAGCTGATCTTGGTTTGTGATAGATCTGAAATCTGGGATTTGACCTCTCCATTGGACCAGCAGCCAAATGCAAGACTTCATACTTCAGAACATTTCCTTTCCACAGGGAACTTTCTAAGGTGTGGTTGACCTCAACTCCCAAAATTCCTAGCCTTTGGCTCTGCAGGAGAGGAATTCTGAGAGATGAGGTCCAATGTATCTGAGGATGGCAGGTTGAATAAGCAGGCTGTTGTCAGGATTCAGGCAGTTAGCCCAATTAAATCACCGGTCAGGAGCCAGACTCCCAAAACTTCAAAGGATTTATAGGAAGTCAACATGTTGGCATGACTTGGGTGTAGCTGACTCTGGACATGTAATTCACCGTCATCCTTGACCCTGCTTTTCCCTCCACCCCTCTGGGTGTATCATAATTCATATTCTCCAAAGAAACATGTCCATAGCCAAAAGTCATCAAACATGCTCTCTAATTAGATTTTTGCATGGCAGAAGCTTCAGTCATCTAATCAGCCTCTGAAGAAAGTATGAATGGAATATACTTTCAATTCCACACTGCTGCCTGCTCTTTGAAACTCCCCCCTTCTTTCTGTTGTCAACTATAAAACATGTATACAAAATGTTTTATGAGTTGACAGCTTACTTATCTGAGAATGAGAGGCCATCAATCCATCTACCAATTCATCCATCCATCTACCCACCCACCTGTCCATCCACCCACCCATCCATCCATCCATCCATCCCAGTCCACCCACCCACCTACCCACTGATTTATTTGTCTATCCACCTATCCATCTGTCCCTTCATCCCTTCACCTTTTTACCTATCCACTCATCTATCCACCCATCTTTCCACCTATCCATCCACTCATCTTTTCATTCACCTACCCACCCACCTACCCTTCTGTCCATCCATCCATCCACCCACCCACCCACTGATTTATTTGTCTACCTCCTATCCATCCCTTCATCCATCCCTCCATCCATCCATTCAGGCATCCTGATGTTCTCCAGTCTGTTTCTGCAAGTTCTTGGTTCAGTTCCCCACCCACCTGGTTCTCATCATTTACAGCTGCCAGGTAGTTCATGGTGCTTTGCATCTCATCGCTGGAGATGTTCCTGCAGAAGAAGTCCTGGATCAGGCTGAAGAGAGATTTTTGCACTGTACGGAGGTTATCAGTGGCAATGGGCTTCTCTTTGTAGGTTCTGAGGAGAAGAAGCAGGAAAAGGGTCATAACAGAGAAAAAAGGATCTGTTTTTCTGTTAGAGGAGGAGACACCTTGACCAGGATCCAAGCAAGGAGGACTTTGCATTGTTCTCTTAACTCACCCGTAATAGGTCCGGATGGAATCTAGGATGTACTGCGTTCCATATTTCTTCCGTATCCTTTGTTTGTGATCCTTAATTATATTGGACAGGTAGTCGATGTGACCTATCAAAGAGAGAGATAAGTTGAGGAAGAAGGTGAGCTACACCTGCCCATCCTATTCTCAAGGCAAGGGTCCTCCTTAGATAGTGGTTTCACCCACATCTCTCTTAAGACATCATGGAAATGGGGCAACTTGACCAAAGAAAGGACTTTCATAGGAAGTAGCTAATCTAGGGGTCAGGAAATGAAAGGATATCATTGACCCTGGGGAAGAATTTCAACCCATGGAAAGACTCTGTGATGCTCCACAGGTAGAAAAAAGGGTCTTCTCATTCTCTTGAAAAACCAATCTTTTCCACAAGGATGATAGGTCTTTCAATCTAGACCACCTGGCCCTTACTCAGCCGGACGGCAAAGTCACTGTTGGTCCAGATGCGAAAGTCAAAGAGAAGGGCCTGGTAGAAGAGGTGAAGCAAGAAGTTGTGTCCTTCGTTGGCCACCTCCTCCATCAGAATCTCGGAGGCCACGAGGACGTTCATGTCCATCAACTGGCTGGAGACCTGCGGAACATGGAAAGAAGATCTACATGAAGATTGTGTCCTCCATATCTGACCAGGAATCCGGTCCAAAAGCAGAGTTCCTGTGACTTCTTCCTGCCATCCATCAAAACTCCTTCTGCTCTTCCAGACCCAACCCCGTGGGATCTAACGCCAAGGAACTGATGCTCAGGAGTACAATGCCCATTATTCCCACTGAAGTTGAAGAGGAATTGGGGCCCCACACATCATTATGGGATGGGACCAGGTCTCCTGCTGGATCAGGGATCAAAAGGTCCTTCAACCTTCACCAAGGGTTGGTTGGGAGATCTTTAATCTCACACGTCAGGAAAGGAGAAAAGTGAGATCTATTCCACTCACCGGGTTTCAAAGAAGGGAGAAATACTAGAAAATGGCATGAGAGAATGTTATGGAAACCCATTGTATGAAGAGAAAGAAGGCAAAGGAAGTCTCACCATGGCAGGTGGGCTCAGAAAAATTAAAACATGATGGTCACCATCAGGTGTCTGAAACTACGTAGGTGATGACGCTTATAAAAAAGGGCCGGAGTTTCAATTAAATGGTTGGTGGGCACCATCTTGAATTTTTGACAATGGACAATTCTGTTTTTGGGAAACAGTAATAAATGGTGCAACACTACAAAGTCCTTGACTTACAGCCGTTTCTATAGCAGCTGCTAAGAGAATTCTGAAAAAAGTAACTTATCCTTGCACTTATGACCGTTGCAGTGTCCCTGTGGTCACTGTGATTCAGGTGCTTGGCAACTAGCACGTTATTTATGATGGCTTCAGTATCATGGGTTGACATGATGGGTTGACATTTGCAACCTTCCCAGCTGGCTTCCCACAAACCGTGACACTGGGAAAGCTAGCAGGAAATCATAAGTTGAAATTACAGGATGTTTTGCTTATTAACGGCAACAAATGATGCTGTAAAATTGGATATGGTCATGTGATGCCTCACTTAATGACCATGCCAGCTAACAATGAATTATTGGGTTCCAATTATGACCATAAATCAAGAACTACCTGTATTTAGTTCATCAGGGGCAGCCCTTTGCTGGATTTGGCTGAATTTGAAAAACAAGGGTCAGGAGACTATCAAGAGATCCAGAACTAGAATGAGAGGTTGGGAAGAAGATTACATTGAAAGGCTGTTGACCAGGAAGCAACGTGGTCATGTTTGGGTTCATAAAGCAACCGAGAAGGGAAACAGAGATCAAAACATTGGAAACCTAGATGAGACCACCCCCCTCTACGGATATGTGTATGGATGCTCACCTTCTGTAGCAAGGCTCCAATGATGGCAGGGCCATGGCATTGGACCAAACTCTCCTGATTGACTTGGTGACCACGCAAGAAGTTCTTCACCAGTAGTAAAAAAGCAGCCACTCCATTCTTCTCCAACTTGCCCTCTAAAGTTGGGAAAACCAACAAGGGACATCACCTTCATAATCGTGTTGATGGCTTTAAGATGGGTGGACTTCAACTCCCAGAATTCCCTAGCCCATCTGTGCTATTCTCTCCTCTCCCCACAAGACGGCAGATTTTTAGCACCTGAAGGTTTCCCCAGGGGAATGTGTAAGCCTTGAGCGCTCTGTGAAGACGTCAACTCTGGGCCCACCAAATCATGGATCTCCTGGATCTCTTTGCTTTCTTCCTTTTGAGACGCTATTTGGTCCAGCAGAGGGAGGAGAGCTCCCATCCCGCCAACACAGTTGATGACATCCTGCACAGAACCCAAAACAAAAGCTTCATGACTTGAGAAACCCATCACAACGTGGACCTCAGAAGACCCCAAAATGGGGTTGATGGTGATAGCAGAACTGCCCTGGAGATCTGACTTGGTCCTCCAGATGAGCTAACAGTTGCAGAGTGAAGCTGGGACAATTTCCTCCCGACAGCCAAGATGGTTCCTCAAACACCTACCTTAACATCCCAGTTCACCACTTGATGCCCCGTCAGCCTCCCATCCAGGTTATGGTTTGGAGAAAGGTCCAGACAGATGTTGCTTTTACAGGCCTAGAAAAACACCAAAGGAGAAGAAAAAAAAAGGGAAGAGACCAGCTCTGAGGACGGCCAAATGTGGTCCTGACATCAGACAAGGTCTTCCTTGTAGAGGAGGCTGACCAAAAGTGTGCAGAAATTCAGACTTGGCCTTACCTGGGGTGTGTAGTACAAAAGCAATTTGCTACTCAGTTCCCCAAAATCTCCCTCCGGCTTAAAGGGTGATGCGATATTTGGTCCTACAGAAGAAGGAAGACTTGATGTCAAGTCAAAGAAAGAAGACTTGGTGTCCTCAAATCCAGAGTGCAACAGGAGCAGGTCCTCCTGTTCCGCTTGAAGTTTTGGAGGATTGTCCTCCATCAAGACATGTCCCACACTTATCTCCTGCTTTCCTACTTATTCTTGTTCTGCTCTGTTTGGACCACCAATGTCCCCATCCCAAACATCAGTCCAATCTACCTATCCTTCAAACCTCCTTGGGTGAAGTGGACAGAACATACGGTTCCTTCAGGGCCCTACCTGCCAAGAAGAGGGCCTTCACCTGAGCAGGCTGGAGTGCCTCGTAGAAGATAGCAACTGACCCCAAGTGGCCCTCCAAAGAGGTGGGCATCCCCCACTCGGTGTCCTGGGTCCCCGCAATCATGGTAGAAACCATGCTTTCCCGGGGTGGGATGGGGGTCCAGGTGTGAGAAGCCAGAGACGCTGGGAAGGACTGTGAGCGGTTCAGAAAAGGATGCATTGGGATATCCAGGTCTGGAGAGTAAGACGGGGGTGAGTAGATCGTGGACGTGGTTGTGGTCCGATGGCCAGCAGAACCAATGCAGCAAGACGTGAAGGCCTGGCCAAGGAAGAGGAGAAAAGTTGGACATTCAGAAGGTATAAATATATCCGTTCTTGTCCTATTTTCTAGACCTTCCTTTCTCCAAGTTGGTGTCCTCCAAACCACTAGAACTTCAACACCGTAATCCCTCTGAAGAGATTGTGCAAAATTGTGTGGGCTGAAGTCCAAACCACCTGGAGAACATCTGAAGAAGATGTCCCAAAGGTCCTCTTCTAAGAGGCAACTGAACTTTCTGGTTTTTCTTTGAAGGCGTTTCGCTTCTCATCCAAGAAGCTTATTCAACTCTGAAGAAGCTTCTTGGATGAGAAGTGAAACGTCTTCTATGTCCCGTTATAAAATCCAGAAAGGGACGCAGATGGCTACCATTTAAAAACACTTTCTTCAGATATCTGTGGAACTTTGTCACGTGCTCATGGTTATCCCAACTGGACTTCCTGGTTTTTCTTTGAAGACATTTCACTTCTCATCCAAGAAACTTCTTCAAAGAAGCAAAACGCCTTCAAAAAAAAACCAAAAAAAACAGAAAGTCCACTTGTCTCTTGAAAAAAAGCACTTTTGGGACAACCATGACCTGGATGGCTGAGAATCTCCATAGAGATTCTCCATAGAACTTCCAGAAGGCCCAGTTTTTGCCCTCCCAGAGCCTCCACACAGACCCTGCACCAAAATGGGCCACTTGGAGAATCCTGGGAGAGGAAGGGGTAGGGTGGGTGGAACCAGCTGGTCGGTACAACTACCAATTTGGTGAACCAGATGTAAATTTAACAACCGGTTCACCCAGACCGGTTGGAACCAGCTGAATCCCACCCCTGGCTACAATAATTTTGATGAAAATGAAAATAATTAAAAGTAACTGACAGAAATGATTAATACAGCATTGGATTGTCCTACGGTGAGTCGAACATGATGAATTGGCCACGGTGAGTTGTCCTAGAGATCCCTTTGGAGGAACAAATGTGATCCAGCTTTCCTAAAGTTGTCACCAGTAGGACTGGTTTTAACGATCCTCTGGCTGTTCGCATCCTCCTGAGTGCAATTTTTACAGATCAATAAAAATGTACAGCGTAACCCGAGGACAACGTACCTCGCCGAGGGATGGGAAACGCAGCTGAGCCTCTTTCCGGGACTCACCATCTACGAAAATGTTCACCAGGTTCTGACTAAACAGCCGGCGGCCCACGATGTGGACGACGTCGACACAATGCTAGCAATGAAAGGAAGCAAAGATTGGTGGTTTCACTCCATCAGAACGGCAACATTTGCCAAGTTGCGGATACAGAACGGAAAGGCGTTACGAACAAAATGTGGGTCGATTCGGAAAACTATTGTCCAAGCAGATATGTTTCAAGAGATACCTTCTCCAAGTGACATCTTGTTATACATAGGCCTCAACTTACAACCACAACTGGGACCTGAATTTGCATTGTTAAACAAGGTAGCTGTTAAGGCAGCTGTGCCCAATTTTACAACTTTTTGTTGTTAAGGAAAACAAGATGCCCAGGGTTGTCGAGAGTGAGTGGGCAGTCGTATAAACTTTCCAAATAAGTAAATTGCAGTTGTTAAATGAATCATGCGGTCATTAAGTGAATCCAGCTTCCCACATTGACTTTTCTTGCCAGAAGACAGCTGGGAAGGTTGTAAACGATGATCAGAGGATGGGGGGGTGGCGCTACTACCACACAGCCAAGCATGTTGAAATTTCAATCACAGGACTGTGGGGAGGCTGCGACTGTCATGAGTGCAAGGACTGGTCATTAAGTCAGTCTCTTTAGTGCCATTGCAATTTTGAATGGTCGCTAAATGAGTGGTTGTAAGTGAAGAAACACCTGTAACTTTCTTGGCTCCATTAAAAACTAGCCCTCCAAAGTTTAAAATTCCTGTTAAAGTTGTTAAATTGATCAGCGCAGGTTAGAGATTTAGAGGGGAGGGGGTCTCTCTGTGGTTTCTCCTAATAAAGCCCCTCCCCCAAAGTTGGCCACAGGAAGTAGAGGTCAGAAAAGTCAAGATGGCAGCCATGCTTATATGATCTGAATCTTGTGATTATTCCATTGTGTTTTTAATTGGCCAGAGATGCTATCTTGATTTTTTTTGGCCCCTCTTTGGATATCCCTGCATCCTCCCCCCAAAAAAGGGTACCCCAAATGTGTAGCTTTTGGGGTGGGGTTGACAATGCAGCCATCCAGAGGAGCCACAATTTCGATCGATCTGAGTATAATTGTCTTTTAAAGTCTCCGGAGGGCATCTGACTCCAGCATCGGCTGTGTGGGGATCCCTGGATTTTGTTCCTGGACACTCCAAATTTGCCCAGCCCAGCCATCGCTTACCCAGGCTGCGTCGTTGAAGAGAATCTCTGGCAAAGCGACCGTCATATACTCCTTCTTGGTGCAAACAGCCACCACCAACATGCCCTCCGTGGTGAAGAAGGCCTCGAAGCCGGTCCCACTGGCTGTGAAGAAGCTATGTGGAATGGGAAGGAAGGACAGGTGAGCATCCAGAAGGAAGGTGCCCACCCAAGATCAGGCTTTGAGGCTGACCTGAGCAGGTGTAAAGTCCTACTTCCCAAACTAAGTGGACAATAAACTTTTTCCAGCAGAATGGAACAACCTGTCTGCTTTTTCAATCATGGTTAGTTTAGGGTTATCTTTCTGGCCGTGGCAACTTTAAGGTAAGTGGACTTCAATTCCCAGAATTGCCTAGTCCGCCATGCGGGCTGGAGAATTCTGACATTGGTCCATCTATCTTAAAGCATGCTGGCTGGGGGATTCTGGGAGTTGAAGTCCACCCCTCTTAAAGTATGCTGGCTGGGGGATTCTGGGAATTGGAGTCCATCCCTCTTAAAGCATGCTGGCTGGGGGATTCTGGGAATTGGAGTCCACCCATCTTAAACTTGCCAAAATGGAGAAACACTGCTCTCAAGCCCAGGTGTCAGCTTGACACAATCTCTGGCTTCCAATCCTCCCCCTAATCCAGAGGTTTAGTTCCCCAATCCCTTTCGGAGCATGGAAGATGGGGTGTCATGCCACAGTGCCTAAGTGCGCCAGGCACTCCCACCTATACAGTTGTTTCCGCTTCAACCGTCCCGTTTCCTCCGGAGTGTCCTTGGTTTCTTCGGCTAGGAGGCACAGCCAGGCGTGGAAGGCGAAGCCAACCCCGGGCCATTTCTGGATGGTAGGCACCATGATCCCTGCCATGCTGGGCATCAGGTCAAAATACTGCAGGGCCCGATCAGGTCTCTCCTTGCGCGCCATGCCCGAAAGAGCTCGCACGACTTGTACAGTGTACGGGTGGCAACCCGTGCCATTCTTAGTCCGGAGGAGTTTCAGCAACTGCCGTAACTCGCCTGGACGGATCGAGAGGCTGCCGAGCGCTTGCAGCAAGTCGACAAGGTTCTCAGTGCATTTGCGGTCGAGATTCTGCTGCGCAGCGCTCAGCGTGTCCAACAGGCAACCCACCATGCCTGCCCGGACGCAGGTGGTGAGGCTCTGGAGTGAAGCGTTGCAGATTTTCTTCAGCCACTCGGAAAGGAATATCTGGAGGTCTCGGGAGGTGAGCTCAGGAATCCACTGAGTCAGGATCAGCAGCGGTTGCTCGTTGTGGATGAGACGCGGAGGGGAGGCGGTGTGATCCCCTTCAACAGCCTGGGAAAAGGGTCACCGGTCTGAAGGTAAGTTATGGCTAATTCTTATTCCAACTCTGATTCAACTCTGAATTTAATTCAGTTCTAATTCTTATTCAACAATTCTAATTTGGTTCTTATTCTAACTCTGATTCTGATTCAGTTCTAAACCTAATTCTCATTCAATAATTCTAGTTGAATTTCAACTCTTCTAATTGAGTTTGACTCAACATTTAATTCTAATTGAATTTAAATTCTCATTCAATTCTAAATCTAATTATTCTCAAGTAATTCTAATACAATAATTCTAATTTGATTTTAATTCCAATCCATTTTAATTCTAATTCAATTCTAATTCCCATACTAAATGTAGTTCTGATTTAATAATTCTAATTCTGATGTAATTCTAATCCTGATTTTAATTCTAATCCTAATTCTAATTCAAGTCTGATTCTAATTCAATTCTATCCCTAATTCAATTCAATTTTGACCTTGAAAAAAGGCCAAGTGGGATTGTGAAAGGAGACAACCTGGAGATCCTAAAGTGGGAGGCTAAACTGGGAAGATGAGTTAAGCAGTTAAAAAAAAAAGCATCAACAAACCACTTTCAGAACCTGGCTATGGCCTCAAATAAACCTCTTCAGTTTTGAAGGACCAGATGTAAAAAGCCATGAAAACAAAGAAGGCTCCCCAATCGGAAAGTGCAATGTTCTCACCATGTTGAGCAACTCCTGCAGGAGTTTCTTGGTGGGCTGACTCTGGCTCTTCAGGACCTCGTAGAGGTGGGAGTAGCCAATCCTCTCTTTGAAGACCTCCTAGAGAAGACAATCGGTGGTTAACCCTGGCTAGATCACTCCACACCATGGTGGGTCACTTGGCAAACTTCAGGGAGTATCCCTCTCTCTCTCTCTCCCTCCATTCCTCCTTCCATCTATCTGTCCATCTGTCTGTGTATCTATCCATCTAATCATCCCTCCCTTCATCCAATTACCCATCCATCCCTTCATCCAACTGTCCATCCATCCATCCAATCCTCCCTTCATCCAATTATCCATCCATCCATCCATCCATCCATCCATCCATCCATCCATCCATCCATCCATCCATCCAAACATCCATCTATCCGGTTGCCTGCCTTTCTCTTTCTCGCTCCAATCATCTCCCTCTTTCTCCCTCTCTCTTTAATCTATAAAATGTCCATCTAGCCATCCATCCAATCATCCTTCTAACCATGCATACCTCCATTCCTCCATCAATCTATCATCTATCTCAATAGAAGTGAACCTTTGTAGCTCAGAGTTGAACTGTGGGGTCCTTAATGCTCTGACCTTGGTCGTTTGTTTGCAGATGTTTCATGACCCAAGTAGGGAACATCATCAGGGCTAGATGGGAGGGGATTTGTAGAAGGGAGGAGGAGGCGGGCTGTCTTTGGTGGTCTCTGATTTTGGTGGTTTTCTTTCCGATGTTTCATAACCCAGCTAGAGAACATCATCAATGCGAGAAAAGAGGGTGGGTTGTTTCCTGTTTATATGCAGTCTCTTCCAGCACTGATGATGTTCCCTACTTGGGTCATGAAACGTCTGCAAAAAAACCCACCAAGCTCAGAGAGCTCCCAGAACCCCACGGTCATCCTCCTCCTCCTCTTCCTCCCCCCTCCTTCTTGTATTGTCACCAAGTTGGTCATGAAACATCTGCAAGAAAACCACCCAGCTCAGAGAGCACCAAGGACCCCACCGAGTCAGTTCTGTTGGCCTGCAGGATGATTTTTCTCTGTCTTCACATCCTGTATCCTGTTCCCCCATTTTGCTTTGGGGTGAAGATGCAACAGAGATGGCCAGCCTGCATGGCTATCCCCATTCTGGGGTATTCAGACATGTCATGTGTGTGTGTGTGTGTGTGTGTGTGTGTCTGACCTCTTACCTTAGCAGCAGGAGAGGTAGCCATGATGGAGGTAAGGACCCCGATGGCGTGAATCGCAATGGCATCTGAACTGTTGTCAAAAACCTGGGGGTTTGGGGGGGGGGAAGAAAAAAGGGTCTCAAAACGACAAAAAATCCTCACGGGCAGACCAACATCTCAAGGGCTTCCAGTGGGTGTTCAGAAGAAGCAGAAGACTGTGAGTTCATGTCCTGCGTTAGCCATGAAAACCAGCTGGATGACCTTGGTCCGGTCACTTTTTCTGAGCCCAGCCTACCTGGCAGGGTTGTTGTTTTAGGTGAAACAGGAAGAGGAGGAAGGCAGCGTGTTAAATGTGTCCACCACCTTGAATTATTTGCAATTATAATAAAGGCAGGATACAAATAAAATAAAGAGCAAAATAAAATAAACCTGGAAGAGGAGAGGCAGAGATAAGGAATACAGGTAGTCTTCAACTTACGACAATTCACCTAGTGACCGTTCAAAGTTACGACAGCACTGAAAAAAATTGAGTAATGATTCTTTTTCACACTTATGACCGTTCAAAGCATCCCCATATCCACATGATCAGAATTCAAAGGTTTGAGCTACTGACTCGTATTTATAACAGTCACACTCTCACACGATCCCCTTTTGCGACCTTTTGACAAGTAGAGTCAAGGGGGAAGCCAGATTCGCTTAAGGACCATGTTCCTGCACGTAACGAATGCAGCAATTCCCTTTAATAACTTGAGCGAGAAAAGTTGTAAAACGGGGCAAAATTCACTTAATCACTCTCTCATTTCACGACATAAATTTGGGGCTCAACTTTGGTCGTAAGTCAAGAACTACCAGAAATTTTTTTAAAAAGCACCGATATATATTTTTTACTTCATGCTTTCTGTCGGAAAATTGAGTCAGAAATTGAGCTGGAAATTGTTTGAGAGGGACAAAGCACCGCAAAACCCACAGCTACGCAGCCAGCCCCTCTTCACACAAACACCAATTTGTGACAAGGTGATTGATCCTCAAGGAAGCCAAGCCATTAACTTTGCAAAAAATTAAATTAAGCAGCAGCCTCCATGGGACACAAAAACGAACATGGAAACGCAAATTGTGTCCATCTGCAAATGAAGATATAAAAAACAGCAGGGGGCAGAGAAGCACCACTATTATAAGTTTAGCTGCAAATGAAATCCTTGGCTTACAACTGTTTGTTTTGCAACGGTTCGAAAATGCAATACCCCCTTTTCAAAAAAAAGTTACTTATGATCCGTGCTTACACTTACGACCGTTGCAGCACTGACACTGTCACGAGGTCGAAATTTGAGGCTCAGCAAACTGGCGTGATTGGTTGTGACATTCTTGCCATCATAAAAATTCGGACGCTTGGCAACTGACTCGTATTTATGACCTTTGCAGGGCCCCCGGGTGATGTGATCCCTTTTTGTGACCTTTTGACAAGCAAGGTCAATGGGGGAAGCCAGATTCCCTTAATGACCCCTGTTCCTAACTTAACAACTACAATGATTCGCTTAATGATCATGGCAAGAAAGGTTGTAAAATCAGGCATCATTGACTTAACAGTCAGTTTGCTTAGCAACAGGAATTATGGAATCAATCGTGTGACTAACTTAACAACTGCAAGGATTTGCTTAACGACTGTAGCAAGAAAGGTCATTAAATGGGGCAAAACTCACTTAGCAACTGTCTCATTTAGCAATGGATATTTCGGGCACCATTGCGGTCGTAAGTGGAGGACTACCTGCAAATGTCCTGGAGAGGCTGCAAACTTGGAAAACTTGTCGAAATGCTAAGCTGAGATTCCCCCTTTTCTTCCTTTCTCAAGGAAAGGATGGTTCATTGCTTTTCCCCCTCCACAGGCAAGCTCCCAGTCAGTTTCACACAGATGTTGCCTAGATGTTTCTTTCCTTTTAGCCAGCCAACTTTCAAACGCTTTCCTCAGTTTCCCTGGCTACCACAACCGGCAGGAGGAAAGGAATTTCGTTCGTTTAATGGGTCACATGCAGATCCCAGCAAGCTGAGAAGTGTTTACCGCTTTAATTCAGATAACCATAGTTTCCCCAGACCGAAACAAACTGAAACAAGCATGCAAACTCATCCACCCCGTTTCTTTCCATTTATTTGGGCCTGAAGTCTGTGGATGCGATTTAGGAAGAGGCAAAGAACTGTGAAGATCCTGGCTTGTTCTCAGCCATTACAGGAAGTCCTCACAATAGTTCATTTACTGACTGTTCAAAGTTACAACGGCACCATAAAAAGGGACCGATGACCGTTTTTCACACTTATGACTACTGCAGGGTCCCCATGGTCATGTGATCAAAACTCAGGTATGTTTGGCCACTGACTCAAAGTCAATAAAGAAACCAGATTCACTTAATGACTGGGTTACTAACTGAAGAACTTCTGTGCTTCACATAACAGCTGTGGCAAGAAAAGTTGTAAAACTCACTTGACAAGTGTTGGCTCCATTGTGGTCGTAATTTGAGAACTACCTGTATGTAGTTCACCAACCAAGAATGTGAGGGCTGGGATGAACAAAAAAATAGTTTTCGATCCAGAGAGGAGAAAATTTTGATTTCTTGGCAGGGCCAAGCTAGAGCAAGAGTGTGCAAACCATGGTTTATTTTAGGACTAGATTTTTGTACTGCAATTCCAAACGTTGGCAAAATGTCCGATCAAGGAAGGATGTGAATTTCTGCCTCCGCTGCTTGCAAAACTCCAAAATCACTCCCTGCTTTGAAATTGATGGGTTCTGTTAGGGGTCTCAAATTTTGCAAATTTATTCCTCCTTGTTGTAAGGAGGGGTGCTGGGTTCGAGTCTCATCCTGGGAATCCAATTTCAAATGGACGCAAGTTATTGATAGGGACAAGCGTTCCTTTCATCGGACATCATCATCATCATCATCATAATGTTCACTAATAATCACTAGTCGAAGTGTTCAACCAGAAATGTATTATACGAAACCCAGCATAGTTATCTCGTTTGCTGTGTACACTGTTGTTTTTTGTGTAGAATAATAATATTATTATTATTAATTATAT